>CAKNYM010045911.1:53460-75207 GCA_932195095.1 Andricus curvator
AAATGCTAAAAGGAGATACAATAATTCTATCTTTTCCTATCCCCCAATTTCTATCTTTTTCAATCTTTCCACTTCCAGCAGGGCAAAACCTTCAAGTTGACGTGGGTAGATAAAGGATAGGGTGAGATACATAAGAGGGGATTGAAAATGATGGACGTAAATTGAGATAAACAACGAGATAGAAAAAGATAGACGTTGCTAGATGTGATATAGCATGAGATAGAGAAGACGAGGTTAAAAACGATAGACAGGAATTTAGATTGGCAGAGGGATAGAAAAAGATTGAGGTGGATAGATGTATGATACCATGAGATAGGGAAGAGGAGATTGAAACAGATAAATGGAAATGTTGATTAATTCAGGGATAGAAAAATATTGACTTGGATAGATAAAGGATAGGATGAGATAGAGAAGAAGGTATGGAAAAAGATAGACTTGAATTAGATTGGAAAATAGAAAGAGATTGACGTTGATAAACGTAGAAGAGGGTGGAATAAAGAAAAGGAGATTGAAAAAGATAGACGGGAATTTAGATTGACAGTGAGATAAAAAAAGATTGATATGGATAAATAATGGATAATAGGATGAGATAGAAAAGACGGCCTTGGAAAAGATAGACGTGAATTTATATTGACGAAGAGATAGAATGGGATACATTCTCTCCATCTCTTTCTATCGTAAAGATTCAAAATTATTCAAAAAGATATGATCTATATCTTTTTAATTCCGGCAGGGAATGCTAGGTGGCTGAGGGTAAAAGTAACCAACAAGTGAAGTCAGTCTTCGGGCCTATAAGTAGATGCCTGGCAAACCGTTTTGTTCCAAGTTCGACACAGTTGTCGACTGTGAGATATTGAAATTAATTTTAAGTATGTAGGTATATAAGCATGGACGTCACGTTGTCTTTCTGATACGTGGTCAACGTCAAATTAACTTTTTTAATGAATTTTTCAACTTTTCGATGGACTCTGCAATTTTGAGGGATAGAAAAAGATAAGAGTCCTCGGTCACGGAGGATATAGAAAGAGATTGAACAAGATTAAAATTCGTAATAGATAGGTATATTAAGGGATAGAAGAAGATAAGAGTCTTCGGTTACGAAGGATAGAGAAAGAGATTGAACAAGATTAAAATTCGTAATAGATAGGTATATTAAGGGATAGAAAAAGATAAGAGTCTTCGGTCACGAAGGATAAAGAAAGCGATTGAAAAAGATTAAAATTCGTAATAGATAGATAGACTAAGAGATAGAAAAAGATAAGAGTCCTTGGTGACGAAGGATAGAGAAAAAGATAGAAAATTATTGAGATTAGGGATAAGAAAAGATAGCGTTTTAGGGATTCAAAGTGACCCATTGAGAGAGATAGCATAGTTCTATCTTTTCCTATCAAATTTCTATCTTTTTCAATCTTCTTACTTCCAGCAGGGTGCTGGGAATGTAGGGGGAAATTATGGGAGAAGTGATGGGAAATAAGGAAAGGAGAAGTAGAGGAAGCGTGCGGAAGGGAATAAATGGGGATGGGAAGTAGGGGGTGTAGGGGAGACAGGAAGTAGGGGAAGTAGGAGCCTGAAAGTATGGGAGGGGGAAATTCACTCGAATTTTCCTTAATTTGTGGTTTAGTTTTCATTTAAAAATTTATCCGGAATTCGTTTAAGTTCACCTGGAATTCCTATTATTTTCATCGAATTCTTTTGAAGTCTCTTTTTTCCAGTAAATTAGGATGTGGCAGCCCTGCCCACTCCCTGTGGGATTATTGAAAGATGATGAACTGTTAAACTAAACTTCCTCGACGGCGAGTACTCTTCCCCGGAAAACTTTTCTGTTTTCCACATAAGCAGGGTCGCCAAAAAAGGTCCACTCTTCTAAATTGTGGCTAACTTCGAAAGTTTGATAAAGTTGAGCCATTTCTTCATATAGGCTGTTATTAATAGCGGAAAGTCGCTGATATTTTTTGGGGAAATTTAATTGCTAAATATTAATAATCAATTTATTTATCACATGGAGCAAATAATTAATAATTTTTTTCAGATTCAGGAAATAATATTTACCGAATAGATTGTAAGAAATAAATGGGGATGATTCTGATGGCGTTGGAATCTCCATCTGCATCAGTACACATTTCCCAGCAGTAATAATATGCCATTATGCACGCGAGCCTTGTAATCACGAGGAATGAGTGATTGAATATCAAATATTCAAAGGAAATGATTTTAACACTTGAATCGCATTCTGAATCGGCATAACACTAGGATGGTCCAAATGTATAACTGTTGAAATTTAATTGTTTATTTTTGGTGATTTCCGGAAAAAAAATTTCCTATTTTTTCAAATCGGTCAACATTCACATTAACAGGGTATCTACTCACATAGAAAACCTGAAATTGTCAAAAAAAATTGTATATACCTGGAAAATCCTGGAAATGTCAGGGATTTTTTCAAGCCCTTGAATTTTTTCGAGAGCGTGCTTAAAGTTTTTTTAATTGTAGGGAATACCGGGGCTAAGTGCGCCCGGGGCTAAGCGCCTACTTTTTAATACTAAAAAAACGGTTTCATGTGAGAAAAAAAACGTAAATTGAACGTTTTCATTAAATTAACAAAATTTCTTTGAGAAATCCAAACGTGCGCGCTTAGCCCCTAGCCGGAAAATGATAGAGTGCGTCAATTTTATAAAATATCAGCTACAATTTTGCTCATAGACAATCGGGTCTATGGACAAGATTGTAGTTGAAATATTACTTCTTCAAACTATATCAGTGCTTTTTTCATAACTTCATTTTGTTATTGAAAATTGACGATGCAAAAAACTGTGCGCGCTTAGCCCCGGTCTTCCCTAATAAAAAATGTGCAAAACTAGCTTTATATTACTGAATTTAACTATTCGGCTGAAAATATTTATTTTTTAATTCGAAAATTTATTTTTCTTTACTGAAAATTTATCTATTCTATTTCAGGTTGAAAATATATCTTTTTTAGTTGTAAATTCAACTAAATGGTTCAATATTCATGTCTCCTGCTGATAATTCATCCCTTTTGGTAGAAAATTAATCTTCTTGGTTGAAATATTTTTTTTTTTATATTCAAGAGTTTGATTTTTATCTCCTAATTGAAAAATCTTTCTTATTCGAAAATGCAACTCTTGTTGAAAATTCGTCTTCTTTGGTTGGACTCGTCTATTTTTGATTCAGAATTAAAATCTTTTTCAGTTGATATACCAACTATTACATTCAGGTTAAAAATTCATTTATTTTGATGAAAATTCAACTACTTAGTTAAAAATTCAACTCTTTTATCGAAAATTAATTTTTCGGTTGCTGATTCATAATTTTAATTCCAAATTCATCTCGATCGTTAAAAATTAAAATATTTTGTTAAAAATTCGTTTCTTTATAAGTTGAAAAATTAACTAATTTAACTAAAAATTTGATTATTTCATTTTCTGTTGAAAATTGATCATTTTTAATTGAGAATTCATGTATTTTGTTGACAATTCATCTTTTTTTATAGAAAATTAATTCTCTTGAATGTAAATTCATCCTCTTGCTTGAAAATTCAACTCTTGTTGAAAATTCGTCTTCTTTGGTTGGACTCGCCTATTTTTGATTTAAAATTAAAATCTTTTTTAGTTGATATATCAACTAATACATTTAGGTTAAAAATTCATTTATTTTGTTGAAAATTCAACTACTTATTTAAAAATCAAACTCTTTTATTGAAAATTAATTTTTCGGTTGCTGATTCATAATTTTAATTCCAAATTCATCTCACTCGTTAAAAATTGAACTATTTTATTAGAAATTCGTTTCTTTATAAGTTAACAAAATTAATTAATTTACCTAAATATTTAATTATTTAATTTTTCGTTGAAAATTGATAATTTTTAATTCAGAATTCATGTATTTTGTTGACAATTCATTTTTTTTATAGAAAATTAATTCTCTTGAATGAAAGTTCATCCTCTTGCTTCAAAATTCAACTACTTTGGTAGAACATTCATCTTTTTTGGTTGAAAATGCAACTTTTTTGTTGAAAATTAATCTCTTTCATTCGAAGATAAAACCATTTTGTTGAAAATTCGCCTTTTTTGGTTGAAAAATATAATTACTTTTCTAAAAATTTTGTTGTTCGAAATAAATTTTTTTTTACTGAAAATTTAAGTAATCTAGTTGAGTATTTCAGAGAAGAGAAAGAATAGATTCTGTAAGTTGAAAAGAGTAACAGGTATTTTTTTTTACTGAAAAAAACAACTTTTTTCTTAGCATTTTGTCAAAGCAGTCGTTTGTAAGAAAAATGCGAAAATGCAATTTTTGGAAAAAATTCTCGTTGCCATAAAAATGGTTTGGTCCGCATAAACCTTTTTTAAATTGCAGAAGTACATATTGAAAAAAATGGGGGAAAAAGGGTCTTTATATTTCTAAAAGAATCGACTTCGCTGACAAATTTCTTTTTTTAAATCGGAAAAATACGCGCCGCCTAGTTTCCTAAAAACAACATATTATGCTGCCAAGTCTGATTTGAAATAAATTCGGTCACTTAAGAAATACAAAATAAAATAGAAAATAATAACCAAAGAAAAGAAATAAATGATAATAAAATAATAAACAAATTACAAGTAATTCTTGCGATTTTTTGTAAATTAAAAGGCGCGAGTGAAGGTGGAGCATTCATAATATTTAATATTTCCAGGGAACACGTCAGTTCAACTTTTCATTAAAAAAATTGTTGACTTTTTTTTCTTTAAAAAACTGGCTAAAGAAAATATGGGGTCTTCAATATTAATAAAATGAAATAAAAAATATTGTTGTATTTTGGTGGTGTTTTTGCAGCTTAATAATTTTGCATCTTAAGAGTTTTAGAATATTCTATTGGTAAGAATGTTTTTCCCTTTGAAGACTATTTCTGATGTAATAAGAGGATAAGTCTTATTTCACAAGGAATTTATAATAATTCTGTATTCCTCCTGGGAATTATGAATCAACCTCGAAATAATTAATGTAATTCTAACTTATAAACTACAGAATTTAAAATCACTAACGAACTTAAATAATTACAAAAGCATTATTATAATAAACATTTTCTTCTGTCAGGAATATGAATGCTTCATGCAGAAATTAAATTATTGCAAATGGTCCAAATTATACTCTGTTTAATTATAACCATTCACGACGGAAGTTTAATGGGTTTAATGACTGTAATTAAATATTCATGATAAGAGCGTTTGACGGAAGTTCTTTATAAATTCCACTTCCTTGTGAAACCATGAATGAGAAAGATAGATCTCAATTTTCAAACGTATCTAACTAGTCGTTCGAACAGCCGCGCGAATTCACTCTGGACTCTAAATTGAATTTCTTCTCCTTCTTCTTTCTTCTCGCAGCTTCTCCTCCCGGCGAATACGCTGTAAATTAATTTACGCAAATCTTCCGCGGCATGAATTTTTCCAGCAGTAATTTCACCAGAAGCCGCGCCTTGCAGGAGTATACGGTCGCTCGCGGAGGCAGGTCGTTACCACGGTAATTACCTTTCTACCTTCGGTCTACCCTGTCTTTTTGTCTCATAACCAAGTAACTATCTTAATTGCTTATGCTCTCTGGATCAGCTGGATACAGCCGTCGCGACGCACAGGGATCCTTCCAGTTTCCAGAGACACTTTCTGGCCTACTCACCTTCCGCTGCCTGCATTTCTCCTCTTTTCTACCATCATAAAATAATAATCTGTGCAAAAAGTAGGCTTCTTGCTTTACTTTTTCGTGGGTAAACGTCGGCTTTGTGTGGCATGAAAATAATGCACAGGACAGTTTAAGGAAGATCTTCTGCTCTTTTATTCGGCGGCTTTATAATTAGAAAAATTAGTCAAGGTAGGTACTGCTAGTCTACAAAAAAGGGTTTTGTAGCCTATTAAGTCATTAGGTCGTTCAAAGCACCCCCTCTTATACTGTTTCTCCCCTACTCCCACTACATTCCCTTAATCTCCCTCCGTTCACTTCACCCTTCGCAATCCCTTTCCATAACTTCTTCCTCTTTAACTTCCCCCTCTCCTCGCTTTCCAAACTAACACTACCCTTCCCCTACTCACCGTCATTTCTAATGGTTTCCCGTACTTCCCTTCACTCACGCTCCCTTCCCATGCGGCCCCTCCCCAATTCCCTCCGCTTGTCCTAATTCCCTTCCTCTTATAACCTGTTACATCCCTTTCGCTCATTGCCCCTCGCCCTCACCGCCCCTCACTTCCACTACTTCTTTTTCTTCCCCTCCTCTCATTTTTCCTCAATTCTCCTACTTCCGCTCTCATTATTTCCGCTCACTTCCCCTCCTTGGAATAAAGTACGACGGACAAACGGATGGATGGACGGACGGACAATATAAAAGTTTCTGCCCGGGGCTACGAAACTCTGAAAATGAATATGTCCTGCTGAAATATTGGGAACTACCTCAAAATATATAATAGTACCTCTTTCTGGCTCACTTGAGTCTTTATTTTGTTTGACTAATGCAATTTTATTAATTCGATTTCAGCCAGGGCACTGAAGCCCTGTTCACCGCTACATTTCAAATTAAAAATTAGAGTAGGTTCCGAACGCCTACAAAAGAGGCTTTCGTAGCCTATTAAGATGTTATTTAGGTCTTTCAAACCTTCCTCTCCTATAATTTCCCTTTCCTACTTCTCCACCACTTACTTCACTCTTCCCTTCCACCCTTCCCGAACTTCTTCCACCTCTTCTTCTCCCTCCTCTACTTCCCCCTTTCTCCACTTGCCCAGGCCTTACTTCCCCTCCCCTACTCACCCACGCTACCCTACTAGCCCTACTCTCACTTCATCTCACTACCTTCTCTCATTTCCAATAATTTTCGCTACTTATCTAACCCCCTCTCCTCATTTCCCCTCATCACTCCTTCAGCCACATTCCTAATTTTTCCCACTGCCCCTCCCGTTTCTCTTCATCCTGGAAAGAAAAAATGCCAAGGAATTGCAAAATATATCAGAGGATTTGGCATGTTTCAGGGTATTTTTAAAAATGCCAAGTAATTATCAAGAGGTTTGAGAAATTGAAAAGGATTTGAAATATTTTAGCGTATTTTCAAATATTTCAGGGTATTTTAAATATATTTCATTAATTTCAAGTGAATTAAAAAGGATTTTAAAGATTTTAAGGTATTTTGAAAGATTTTAAGGTATTCTTAAAATTTCAAGGAAGTTAAAAATATTTCAAAGGATTTGAAATATTTTATGGTATTTTAAAAGATTCCAAGAAATTTTAAATAGTTTTCAATATTTTCTAGGGACTTTTAAGATTTCAAAGTATTTTTAAGATTTCCGAAAAATTTTAAAATATTTTTTAAAAAATTTGAAATATTTTAGGGTATTTTAGAAGATTCCAAGGAATTTTAAATGGGTTTCAATAATTTAAAAGTATTCCTAAAGAGTTTTGTGATTTCAGGGTAGTTTTTAAGATTTCAAGGAACATTCAAGAGCTTTAAAAAGTTTTAAGGCATCTCAAAGGATTTAATATATTTTGAGGTGTTTTTTCAAATATCCTATGATTTTGAAGTACTTTTAAGATTTGCGGATATTATAAAAAAAAGTAATTATCTATAGCTTGAAAAAATCTCAAAGGATTTGGAATATTTTAGGATATTTTTAATTATTTTAAGGCATTTTCAAAAGCTCTGATATGTTCCAAGTAACTTCAAAGGATTTTAATTATGTTAGGGTATTTTAAGATTTCAGGAAATTTTAAACTGATTTCATTAATGTAAAGAGATTTCACGGTGTTTGAAATATTTTAGGGTATTCTAAAAGATTCCAAGAATCTTTTAGTAAATTTCAATAATTTAAAAGGATTTCAAAGGATTTTTTTTACAGATTTTAGGGTATATTAAAAATTTTCGAAGAATTTTTTGAAAGCTTTAAAAAGTTTGAAAAGATTTCAAAAGATTCTAAATATTGTAGGGTATTTAAAAAAATTGAATTGAATTTTGAGCAGATTTTGAAAGATTTAAACATGTTTAGGGCATTTTAAAACATCCAAGGAATTTTCAAGAACTTTAAAAAATTTCTAGGAATATAAAAACATTTCAAAGTATTTGAAATATTTTAGGGTATTTTAAAATATTCAATGATATTTCAATAGATCTCGGTAAGTTAATGGGACTTCAAAGGGTTTGAAATATTTCAGGGTATTTTTAAATATTCCATGCAATTTTAAATAGATATCAATAATTTTAAGAGATTCCTAAAGGATTTTTAAGATTCTACGGCATTTTTGAAAATTACAAGAAATTTAAAAATATTTCACAGCATTTAAATATTTTGGGGTATTTTAAAAGGTATCAATATATCTGAGGATATTTTTTTCAATTTCCTAGGATTTTAAAGTACTATTAAGATTTTAGAAAAATATAAAAAACACAAGTAATTATCAAGAGAAAAGGATTGGAAATATTTCAGGGTATTTCGAATCAAAAAGTGTCAAGGGATTTCCAAATATTTTAAAAGCCCTCAGGTTATTTTAATAAGTTTTTTAGTATTTCAGAAAATATTATGAGATTTCGTAGAATGTCTCGGGATTTTAAAATATTTTTATGGTTTTCGAAGAATTTATTTGCAAAAATCGAGAAATTTTCTAGGATTTGTAGAATTTTTTTTGTTTAGGGTGAGTTCCGAACCACCAGAACCTCGGTAGAAGTTCATAGAAATTTTCCATTGGTACCCGGATCAGGGATCGAACGCTTTAACTCCTGCTTGCAAGCCCAGCGCACTAATCACCACCTGACCAACCGAAGCTCGCCAAATAGTTTGATATATCAAAACTTTGAACGGGATAGATCTTTTTTCAAAAATAGGATTAACCAAAAAATTATCCATGGAACAATTTTGTAGGTTGTACAAACTAATTGATAATAAAAACTGATTGATACGAAAATGATGTAATCAGTGTCTTTCAAGCTTTTCAGTATGAGAAAGTTTCCAATAGATTGAGCGGGAAATCAGTTTTGCGGGAGGTGATTTCATAGTAATTTTGTGGCGATTCTGGCCGAGGGCGATCATAGAATTCGGATCACGCGTTCGTATTCATACGTGCATAAAGTGCAAGTCTGGAAGTGGACATTTCTCCACTCCCATTTACCCCTTCTCCAATATTCCAGCATATACAGACTACCAGTAGAAAAATAACCTCAGCAGCCTGAAGGCTGTTTGGCGAGCTGTCCGATGAACCAGCAATGTACGTGAGACGCGTAGAGAGCACACACGAGACGTGCATTCATATCTGTATACATACATGCATAGCACATGTGTGTATGTAGCTTCAATAAGAATAGGATGTGCACTATAGACGAGTGCATTATACACCTAACTTGAATGAGGTCGGCAATAGCGATCGACGGACGTGTTCCCGAGAAGAGGATTTCCGCTCTGGAATTCAATTTTAAATCAGCCTGTAGGCGCGTATAGGCAGAGGCTTTAGAATGAGAATTTAATGAACAACGGAGGGACGATTACTAATGCCTCACTCTGGGCGACATCCTATAGAAATCGAGACTCGGAAGATCAAATGAATAATGCACGGATCGTAGAGTTCATATTGTTCCCTCTACATTTTACACGTGACCCTTCTTAGTGTTTCGGAGCCCTGGACAGAAATCCTTATAGTTTTGGTCGAGTGTCCGTCATTCGTACTTTTTCTCCGAGAGGGGAAGTTAGGAGATGGGGTATGGAGGAAGCGCGGGCAGGGGGAGTAGGGTGTGAGGGAGGAGTAGAGGAAGTGAAGGGAGGAAAAGTGAAAGGGAGCGGGAGTATGGGAAGGGCTAGGAGGGATAGTAGGGGAAATGATGATATTAGGGAAGGGGTAGTGAGGGGTTGAGAGGGGGATTTGGTAATGTAGGTGAAGTAAGGAGAAATAGTCAAGGAAGAGGCAGGGAAACCCTTATAGTTTCGGTTGGGTGTCCGTCCATCCACGAAACTATTTTTCGAAGAGTTAAAGTAGGGAAAATAAAGGGATGGGAAGCAGGGGAAGAAAGGAAAAATATGGATTGGAGAAGTAGGAAGAAATAAGGGAAAGTGAGTGGAAAGTAAGGCGAGGAAGTGGGGCAAATGATTAAAAGTGATGGAGGGTATTGAGGGGAGGACTGGTAGGGTGGAGTGAGTGAGTAGGGGAGGGTAAGTGTGGGTGGGGGGTGAAAAGTAGGGGAAGGGGAGTATTAGCTGGAGAAGTAGGGAAGGAAAAATTTAGGGAAGGGATGGAAAGCGAAGAGTAAGTAAGGGACGGGAAAGTAGGCAAGGAGAGTGGAAGTAGGGGAACGCAGTGTGAGTAGAGGAGGGAAAGTATTAGAGTCGCACGGTTGAACGACTTATTTAACATCTTAATAAGCTACAATACCGTTTTTTGTAGGCGCGCAGCAACTACATTGACTAATTTTTTCCGGGAGGGGCAGTGACAGGAGGGGGTGTAGAGTAATTTAGGTGTGGGTAAGTAGATGTAGCGAGGGTGGGAGAGTAATGGATGGTAGAGTAGGAGAAGTGAGGGGGGGGGTAAAATATGTGAAGGAAGGGGAAGTGGGGGAAGTAAGGAGGAGGAGGAGGAGTAGTATGGGAAGGGATAAAAAGGGATAGGAGGGGGCGATGCTATTAGGGAATGGAAACTGAGGGGAGAGATGAGAGGAAGGATTTGGGAAAGTTGGGAGGAATGTAAGGAGTGGGTTTGTAGGGAAAGTGAGGGGAAGGGACGGAAAGTAGGTAAAACTATAACTGTTTTTTTTTATTTTCAGGCTTCGCACTACTTTATGACCAGGGCTGCCACACAGTCACTAAAGTCGTTTTTAAAGACTTTTTTTCAAATCACTTTTTCAAACAAAAATATCACTTCAGACCCTTCTGTTTTGATAAATTAAAGTTGAAAACTCACGGATTTCTCAGTTTTATTGAATTGTTTTTTTATTCCTTTAAATTCTTTTGAATTCCTTGACATTATCGTTTAAGTAACCTAGGTACTCTGAAACATCAAATTTTCCATAAGGAGAAGAAGATTTTTAGAAGAAATTGTACTCCTCTTAACCAGAAACAACAATAAGAATTGCCTGCTAAAATACATTTTTACCAGAACTTTTTATTACATTCTCATCAGAGAAGGTATTAGATTTGTGTAAAATTTGAACCCTTCCGTTTTTGTCAAATGTTCACGCTTTCAAACCCCTTGAAACCGAAAAACAGGTTTTTACGAATGTGTCTGTCTGTATGTCTGTCTGTACGCCTGTATGTATGTCCGCCTGTCTGTGAGCACGATAACTTTCGAGAAAATTGAAAGATTGGATTGGCCTTTGGTATACTCTTCAACTTCCCTAAAATAAATTTCAAGTTTCTTAGCCAGCTATTTTGGATACAAATTCAAAAAGTGAGAGCATTTTCAAAATTTTTGAGACCACTTTTCTTCGGAATTTGAAAATTCTATGTACGACTGTTCATAGTACTTAAAAAGACAAACACTTTATCCTTATGACTTTTTCCTATAAACAACAAATTACCAGAGTTACAGCATTTACAAAATTAAAAAAAAAAACGAGAATGAAAATTTAAAGCCAAACAACGCATGATATGCAAAAAAACTGCAGAAGACAAAAACATTGATTTTTGAACACCCTACAAGATTGTTGTAACAACTTTTAAAATTTTCTTGAAAAATCGAAAAGTCAAATTTTGATCACACAAAAAAATGATTAAAAATCAAAAATTCCATTTTGCGGTCAAACTATACAAGATACAAAAAAAGATGAATCAACAAAAATTGTGCACTCAAAAAAGATCAAAAAATTTTTTGATGATCACTTTTTCATAGGACACGTAGTTTTTGCGTAAATTCGTAAAAAACAGCATTAAAATTAAAAAAATAAAAGTTTTGGACAAACGGCACAAGCTACGAAAAAAAAAAAATAAAACAAAAGTAGTTCAGCCAAAAAAGAGCTAAATAATTTGTTAGAAATTATTTCTTGATAAGATGCGTGATTTTTGTTTTATTAATAAAAAACAGCATTGTAAAATACAAAATTTAATTTTTGGACAAACGACACAAACTATGAAAAAATGGATTGACAAAAGTGGCTTACCCAAAAAAAGAGCTACAAATTTGCCATTAATAATAATTTTTTGATGGAGCGCGTAGTTTTTGTTTTAATCGTAAAAAATAACATTAAAGATACAAAAATTAAATCTTTTGGAAAACGACACAAGGTACGAAAAAAGATTAATAAACAAAAGTTGTTCACCCAAAAAGAATCTATAAGTTTTTTATTAATAATTTTCAGGTAGAACAAGTAGATTTTATTTTAATCGTATTAAACAAGATTAACAAGAAAAAATTAAACTTTTGGAAAAACGACACAAGAGACGAAAAAAAATGAAAAGACAAAAGTTGTTCAACCAACAAAAATCGACAAATTTTTTATAAACTCTTGTTATAAAAATAAAAAAATTAACTTTTCGGAAAAAGGACACAAGCTACAATAACATTTTATTTAACAAAATTTTTCGCTCAAATTATATCTAAAAAGCTCAAAACCACTTTACGCCAGGATGCGCATTTTTAGTTTAAATCGTAAAAAATACCATTGAAAATAAACGAATTAAATTTATGGAAAAACGACACAAAATGGAAAAAAATGTTTAATAACAAAATTGTTTTTTTCTTATAGGATGTGCACTTTTTTCAATTACAAAAACAAGACTATGAAAATACGTATTTTTCAATACCAATGCATATTATGAATTGTGATAATATAAATTTATTGAAAAGATACATTTTTCAGGGTGGCTGCGAATAAAATTTGATGCAAAATAAGAAACAAATATCAAAGTAATCATGATAAATAAAATTTGTACTTTATATTGTAATATCTGAATAAGCAATCCCAGACCGAGGTACATAAATAAATGTAATATACATTTGATATAAAAGTGTTGAACATAATGGAGAAAAGTTCACATTTTTGACAAATTGGAGTGCGAAGCACGAGATACGTGATGAGAATGTGTTCGTTAAAGCCAAAGGAGCTTTAACCAAAGAGAATTCACAATCACAAAGTTACAGTTGTCGATACTTTGACCTTTAATTTTTAAAGGTTTATGCACAAATGTGGGGGAAATATATTATCGAACGCGAAGCGCGAGAACCAACAGTCGCGCGCCCTAGGCGCGCTCAAACTTATTATTTAGGGTGGGTAAGTAGGGGAAGCGAGGGTTGGGGAGTAATGGATGGTAGATTAGGAGAAGTGAGGGGGGAGTAAAATATGTGAAGGAAGGGGAAGTGGGGGAAGTTAGGAGGAAGAGGAGTATGGGATTCAGGGAAACAACCAATTCAAATTCAGTTGATTTGGTTTCCGATTAATCCAATTTTTGATAAGAAGGGAGGAAGTAGGGAAGTAGGGATGGCCAGATGTGAGGAAATGTGAGGGAAGAGTTTGTGGAGTGGGAGGAGGGGAGTAGAGGAAGTGTGGAGACGGAATACTGGTAGGGAAAGGGAAATAAGGGAAGGGATGAGAGTGGGATTCTTGGAAGTGTGGAAAGCAGATGTAGAATAGGGAGAAGTCGGGGAAGAGAGGGTGAAAAGTGAAGATGGATGTAAGTGGTATGGGTATTATTAGAGTAGAGAGGAACCCGGCCAAATGAGGGAAAAAAGAGGGGAAAAAAATTGTTCCTTTTGGAATGATTTTAGGGTTCCTTAGCTCCTTACAGGAACCCTTATAGTTTCGATCGGGGGCACATCCGTCGTACTTTTTCCCCCCGGAGGAGAAGTAGGGGAAATGATAGGAGGGGTGTTTAGTGAAGTAAGGAAAGTGATGAAAGGATGGGGGGGGGGAAGTTTTTGGAAGTAGGCTCGGGGAGGATAGAGAAGTGAGAGGATGGGGAAGGGAAAGCAGCTGACGGACAGTAGGGGCGCAGGAGTAGAGGAGGGGTAGTAGAGGAGGCGAAGGGTATAGGAAACAGGGGAGTAGAAGTGAGGGAAGTGAATGAGAGGGTTGTGGAAAAGAGATGTGCTAATATAGCAGTTGTGAGTAGCGGGGCGAGTGAAAGGTAATTGAGATGGTGAGATATCATCGGATAGGATAGAAAGAAGAGTGAAGAGGCGGAAATATTATGAGAAGAGAGGAGATTTGAACGACTTAATTCACGTCTCAATGGACTACAAAACCCTTTTATTGTAGATGCATGGTGCCTTCTTTGACTAATTCTGTCTAATAATCAAATCCTTACACCTTCCCAATTGGAAAATATTGAATTTAAAAATGTTCAACCTTAGGCCCATTTGAAATATTGTTTCCCCTAATTTTTTGTCTTATTTTCTGCTTTGGATTCAAACTTCACAAGCCGATTTCAATATTTTATATTTATAGCAACACGTGATGAATTCACCACACCTTGGGAAAATCCTTGGGTGCAGTACTGCTTGTGCTACGTACGCCTTTGATGGTAATGATGGTAAAGTTTAAAGGATGCATGGTTGTCGATTCGAATTTCCAAAGGAGAAGGAACACGCGAGTAACAAAAGATCCACAGGGTCTGTAGAGTTTCAAAGCTTAAACCTCAAAATTATTTGCGAGCACTAGACCTCGAAACACGATTATCGAACGTGCTACATTACTTAAGTGTGCTCTCAACAATGTGTGAGAGAGTGACGGAAACAACTCGTGCAGCAAAATTCACGTGGTGCACCTACGTAATTTTAAGCAGTTCAGTAATTCTCACGTAAGCTTATTTGCTTCTTACGTGTCGGAATTGCTTTGTCGAAGAAATAATACATGACGTATTTTCTCAGATCTTCCTAGATCTACATACGACACGGTGTGCTTGAAGACTGAAAAACTTTGACTAAAATGGATCCAAAATCTGCTAACGCAGGAAGTTTCTATATCGTTTAGACATTAAAAATCACGTAATCTAAAAGAGGGTAATAGAAATTTCAGGGTTTTGCAAACTGTAACTACCAACATAGATGCTTCAGGTAAATCTGAAAAATGTATACAACATAATGAAGTTTCAATTTTATCAGAAGACAATGCAAAACATCCAGATGTTATTAGGCTCTGTAGTAAATGTTTTCAACAAATAGGCAAAGGTATAAGACATAATTGTAAGAGTCCTAAAGAACATTTACTAAAACTAGATCAGCAGTTCCATTATAAAAACTGAATGTGATTCCGCTATTGAAACAAATGACAAAAGTACAAGTGTAACTTTAGCGACAGGTGGTCGAAAAAGAAAACTTATTGTTCATGGTGGCATAAAGAAACATTTATCATTTGGTGAAGAAAATCTAGACGATTTCCGAGTTAAACTAGGAGCATCACATAATCAGATGAGAAAAGTCTCAAATTTTTCAAGGTCTAATGTAGGTAGAAAATCAATCCCTAAAAATTACTGTCAGCATATGTCGCAAAAATGAAAAGCATTGAAAGATATTTATAAAGTAGATGTGGCTGAATTTGACTACGAAACCATAGCAAATAAACAACAATGGCCTGTCGTCTATGCTGATGCTGAAGAATTGCTTAATTCAGTTATAGAGAAAAGAAATTTAGAAGGGAATTGTATTGTCAAAGTTATGGCTGACGGAGGTCAAGGTTTTTTAAAGATAAGCTTAAAAATTCTTCCTGAAAATTACTCGCCAAAGTCAAATCTCGAAGATACCGCCGAAAGCAACGAGCTCAGTTCAAATGATACAGCTGAATGTAAAAATAGATCACTGTACTCTAAAGGTGGAAGTATTGGTAACAGAGGTAAGCTCAGTGTGGATAAATTAATATTATTATGTACAGTTCCACAAAGAAAAGAAAATTTATGCAAATTTTAAACTTCTAGTTGACTTAACAAAACTGAACAATATTTCATTGAAATTCGTTGCAGATTTTAAGCTCTTGCTAATTATTAATGGACAGCAAACTGCTACCTCCATGTATTCCTGTACATATTGTTTTGTTTCGTTAAGTACTTTAATAGGTGATTCAATTGCAGGAAACAGTAGTAGTCATTCTATCGCATCAACATTTTTCAGAAGAGGATGATGTTTATGTTTTGCAAAAATGTGTCATACCTGAACTTCACGTTTTACAGGGATTTTGTGAATCATTTGTTTTGGAGAGGATTAGTTCCTCTTGTAGGTCAAGATAAAGCTTTGTTGTGGCCTAAAAAGCTCAATCTTATCTCAAAGAACTACCACGGAGACTCATTAGAAGGAAATGCGCGTAGAACGCTGTTAAAAGAAGCTGACAAACTAATAGATCCGGAAATATATCAAGTGGTAGGAATTTTCAAAATTATACCCTATGTTACTGCTTTTAAAGCAATGAATAAAATTGCACATTGTTGTTTTACCTCTGGAAAAGTTGGACTTTTACCTGATGCTCACATAAATGAATTAGATACCATAAAGCTCGGAAAAGCATCGATAAACTTTCCGAAACACTAAAAATTCACGTAATTCTTACTCACGTAAACGAAAGTTTACGTTTCATAGAAAACAATAATGGATTAGGGTATTGGTCAGAGCAAAGCAGCTATTAAAAGCAGTAATAGAATTTTCTTCGCTTCACTTATAATTTTAAACATTATTTACTGATCTATATTTCTAAATATTGTTAAAAAACACTTATTTAAATTTATTTATACTATCAAATATATAATTTATTATACCTACTATTCAATACTTAATATATGCAAAATACAAAAATACAAAAAAAAGTTAAAAAGAAAAAAAAGATACAAAATGGGACCATTCAGCCACTACGTCCTCGTCGTTGGTCCTGGGCTTGGCTAAACGTGGTAACTCAATTTTCCAAATGTATAAAATTAGCAACACAATCTTAATTTCGATATATTTTAGAAAAACGGTAAACTTAAAAAAAAGCGTTATACTTAATAAACTCGATTTCGCAAGCTTTGTAGTATAGGTTGTTATGTGAAAATCTAAAAATGCGCATAACTCGCGAAAGGGAGCAGCTAGGATTTTAAATTCAGCTGAGTTTTAATGTCCAAACAATACAGAAACTTTTTGCGTAAGCAGATTTTGAATCCATTTTAGTCAAACTTTTTCAGTCTTCAAGCACACCTTTCGAAGTCATAATATTGATAAATGTCTAACAAATGAGGAAAACATTGCATACGAAATTGAAGCCGGAACATTCATTTTAAAGATAGCAATGCTATCCGTTTAAATTTTATTCAGATGGTACGAGAGATGGCCGAAAGATATTGTGTATGAATTCATGAAACAATAATCGAAAACTGCTATTCAAGAATAATTTTTCATTTGTGCAGCGGTTATTTACCAACAAATAGCTAAATGAAAGAACTACAAATAATTTAATTTTTTTTATGTTGGTAAAAGGCTCGCAGCCTAAAAGTAAAAAAAAAAAATTACTCTGATACTCAAGCATGACCTGCCAACAGTTTATTCATCTCGTTCTGATTCACATTTCTCATAAAAATATTAAAAATTATTTTTTGATGAAAATTTAGAGAATTAATCGTTGGACAGTTTTGAAGCCAAGTGTTTGGCAAATCGAAGGAACTAGTACATTCAGGAGAGTTTCTGTCCTTTCCCTCTTTTCCCCTTTTTTGCAGAATTTCTCTTTTTTCCCTTTTTAAACAATTTTTTCCCCCTGTTTCTAAGAAACTTCCCCTTTTTCTAATTGTCTCGCTTTAATTCAACTATCTTGTTCGGAAGTCATCTTTTTGGAAGAAAACTCAATTGTTTTGTTGAAAATTTCTTTTTTGGATTAAAAATCCAACTATTTTAGTATAAATTTCATCTTTTTTGGTTAAAAATTAATCTTTTTGGTCGAAAATTCCACAGCTTTGTTGAAAATTCGTCTACTATGGTTGAATTCAACTGTTTTTCATGTAAATAAAAATCTTTCTCAGTAGATCTACATTGTTGACCATTTTTGTTGAAGATTCATTATTTTGCTTAAAAATTCATCTCCAGTTGAAAATTTGTGTTCTTGGGTAGAAAATTAATCTTTTTTGTTGAAAATTAATCATCTTGGTTGAAAATTCAGCTGTTTTGTTAAAAATTAACTTTTTTTAAATTAATTCTAAAAATGTGTCTTTGAGGCTGGAAAATTCAACTATTTTTGTTGAAAATTTAATCTTCTTTGCTTGAAAATTAGACTATTTAATTGAAAATTCATCTGTGTATGTTGAAAATTCAGCTATTTGGTTTAAAATGCACTCAATTTCTTTAAAATTTAATGATTATATTGAAAAATCAACTATTTGGTTAAAACCTCAACTGTTTTTTTGAAAATTCACCTTTTGGGTTAAAAATTCAACTAATTTTGTGGGAATTCTTCTTTTGAATTTGCAACTATTTGGTCAAAAATTTATCTTTTTGGATGAGAATGCCTCTGTTTTTTTGAAAATTCGTCTACTATGGTTGAATTCAACTGTTTTTTATATACATGAAAATCTTTCTTAGTAGATCTACATTGTTGACCACTTTTTTTGAAGATTCATTATTTTACTTAAATATTCATCTCTAGTTGAAAATTGGTATTTTTGGGTAGAAAATTAATCTTCTCTGTTGAAAATTAATCATTTTGGTTTAAAATTCAGCTGTTTTGTTAAAAATTAAATTTTTTTAAAAATTAATTCTAAAAATGTGTATTTTGGGCTTGAAAATTCAACTATTTTGTTGAAAATTTAATCTTCTTTGCTTGAAAAGTAGACTATTTGGTTGAAAATTCATCTTTGTATTTTGAAAATTCAGCTATTTCGTTAAAAATGCACCTAATTTCTTTAAAATTTAATAATTATATTGAAAATTCAACTATTAGGGTAAAACCTTAACTGTTTTTTTGAAAATTCACCTTTTGGGTTAAAAATTCAACTAATATTGTGGGAATTTTTCTTTTGAATTTGCAACTGTTTGGTAAAAAATTAATTTTTTTGGTTGAGGATTCCACTGTTTTGTTGAAAATTTGTCCATTTTGGTTGAATTTAACTGTTTTTCATTTAAATGAAAATCTTTCTTGATTGATCTACTGTGTTGACCATTTTCTTCAAGATTCATCGTTTTATTTAAAATTTATCTCCTTGGTTGAAAATTTAACTATTTTGTTAAAAAATCATCGTTTTTTATTGAAAATTGAACTTCTTGGTTAAACCTAAACTTATTTAAAAAAATGCATTTTTTTGTTGAAGATTCATCAATTTACACAAAAATTCATCTCTGGTTGAAAAGTCTTTTTTTTTGCAAATATTAATTTTTTTTACCTAAATATTAAACTATTTAATTTTTGGTTGGAAGAGTATTCGTTATACGTTTTAAAATTCAACTATCAGGTTGAAAATTTAAATGTATAGTTGAAAATTTGTCATTTTGGGTGGAAAATTAATCTTCTTCGTTGAAGAATCATAATTTCATTTGAAAATTCAGCTTTTTGGGAAAAATCACTTTTTTCAAAAATTAATGAATTTGGTTATTAATTCATTTTTATTGGTTGGAAAGTCACCTTTTTTCATTGAAAATGCAGTTTCTTGTTCAAAATTCAAATTTCCAGGATTAATATTCAACTGTTATTCTAAAAAGTGTGTCTTTTTGGCTTGAAAATTCAACTGTTTTTCGTGGAAGTTGATCTTCTTTGTTTGAAAATGGGCCTATTTGGTTAAAATTTCATCTTTTATGTTCAGAATTCATCAATTTGATTAAAAATTCACCAAATTTCTTAAAAATGTAATGATTATGTAGAACATTCAACTTTTTTTCAATGAAGCTTTTTTCGTTTAACATTACCTTCTTTTTTTAAATCAACTGTTTTCTGAACAATTATTTTTTTGGCTTGAAGATTAAACTCTTTTTGGTGGAAGTTTAATCTTCTTTGTTTGAAAATGGGTCTATTTTGTTAAAATTTCATCTTTTATGTTTAGAATTCATCAATTTGATTAAAAATGCACCAAATTTCTTAAAATTGCAATGATTATGTTGAAAATTCAATTTTTTTTAATTAAGCTTTTTGGTCTAAAATTACCTTTTTTCAAATCAACTGTCTTCTGAACAATTCTTTTTTTGACTTGAAAATTAAACTGTTTTTCGTGGAAGTTTAATCTTCTTTGTTTGAAAATTGTTTTTTTTGTTTGTTAAAGATTCAACTATTTGGATGACAGCTTAACTATTTTGTTTGGAAATTTGTCTCTTTTGCTTCAAAGTTTGAATATTTTGAGTTATATGCAACTGTTAAGTTAAAAATTCATTTTCTGTTTTAAATTTAACTATTTATTTGAAAATTTCATCATCCTTGATCTTGGTCGCCTGTTTTTTAAAAAATTCGACTTCGTAGCTTGAAATTTTCACTTTTTTCTTAAAAATTCGTCTCTTTGGGTTGAAAATTCATCTATGCTGGTAAAAAATCTTTTTTTGTTGAAACTTCGAATATTTTCTTCACCCTATTCAGCCTATTCTTTCTGTTTGAGAGCATTTTTAAATAATTTTTTTCTGAAAAAAGATCTTCTCCTTTCGATCCGCTGGGAATCGAACCACATAAACACTACCGGGAATCAGTATTTCTGTGGTTCGATTGCCAGCAGAGCGAAAGGAGAAGATCTTTTTCCAGAAAAAAATTATTTAAAATAATTTTTCTTTCATAGCTCCATCTGGTCTGAAAAGACGTTAAATTTTTTCTGTCATTCTCTAATGATAATACAGATTCCTTGAAAAATTTGATTTGTACCATCTAGCAAAATAAGGCTTGTATTTCTGAAAAAAGTTTCTTCTCTTGATCTCTCTAGTAGCTTAATGGGAAAGCAACTGACCGTAAATCCGTAGTTCTGTGGTTCGATTCCCAGCGGAGCGAAAGGAGGACATCTTTTTTCAGAAAAAAATTATTTGAAATAATTTTTCTTTCATATCTCCATCTAGTCTGAAAAGACGTTAAATATTTTCTGTTATTCTCTAATGATAATACACATTCCTTGAGAGCATTTTTAACTCTGATGTCGGAAAATGTGACAAGATTAGAATTCTGGTCTTCAAATAATAGTGATCAGGGAAAATAAAAGAGTTGGTCAGAGAAAAATCAGGGAAAAGTCAGGAAATTTTGTAAATGAAGTTTTGTGGCCACCATGTATATCGTGATCTCTTTAGGAATTGCAAAGTACAATCTGTGAATAAGGCTATTGAAGCAAGAAAGCTTGAGGATTTTTTTGTTATTGGAACATCAGAGGGTTTAAGACAAAGCAGGAGTTTCTCTTCCTATCTCTGTGATTAGTCCTGAAGGTGCGGTTATTGTCCCCCAGGAATGTTGTACAGGGCACAGTGATTTCGTTCTTATCCGTTTCCACGCCATTGACTACGCCCGATATTACCGAACAGTGTTCCAGGAAACACCCCCATTTGAGCCATTTCCTCGCAGTCTAAGCTCAATCTTCCTCAGAAGTGCGGTACACCTAATTTCAGAAACTAATCGAAATTCCTTCTTATCCCGAACTCGAAAGTCACATTACGATACATAGAGCGTAAAAGTACATATCTTGTTAGCCAGAAATTTGATTTTATTATTACAGGGATCGCAGTTGTCACATCTTTACCTCATCCCTTTTCTTCCTCTTTTGCCCTTTTTTCACCCTTAATTTTAAAAAATCCCCTTAAACACCTGAAATCGAGATTTTTCACCCAGTTTTCCCCCTTTTTATGGTTTCGAATCCCCTTGTGTAGGAGAAATGAGAGGTGGGAGAGTAGGATGGAAGGGAAGTGGGGTGAGTAGGG
>CAKNYM010045912.1:26268-36918 GCA_932195095.1 Andricus curvator
ATTTTATTTTTCAGGAATTTTTCAGTTCGGGAATTTTATTCTTCGCAAATGTTATAATTCTGGAATATTATTATTCAGAAATTTTATTATTCGGTAATGTTATTTTTCGGGAATTTTATCATTCGGGAGTTTGCTAATTCGGGAATTTTCAGATTCGGTAATATTATAAACTATCAGGAATTTTATTATTCGCGAATTTTCCAATTGGGTAATATTCTAAACTCTTTTCAGTTCGGGAATTTTCAATTTCGGGAATTTTACAGTCTCGGGAATTTTATTTTTCGGGATTTTTCAGTCGTCCCACTTTTTTTTCCGTGAACACTAGTGAAATGACAATTGACAAGCTATTATTACGACATGATAATACGTCTATAAGAAGAAAGTCGAAACTGTCCCAAGATGACACTCCGTGGCAAACAAGCGTTAGCGTATCGCAGTGCCATCGTTCGCTACACTTTAGATATAAATACGCCAGAGAGGGCAAGGAACCACACGACTTCAGTCTTACTAGCTAATTCTTAAACGAATGCAATATGCATGCATCTTCACGCACCCGCGCACGCGCCTTCAATTTGAAGGCTTCACTCTCGAGGAATTGCACCACAGTACCTTGGTCAGTGGGGCGGGGGAGGAGTGGGGGGTAAGGTAGGGGATGCAATGGAAAGAGGAATTCTCGTACTGACTGAAGAAATGAAAGAGAGGGACATGCCTGCATGGCCAAGTAGCCTCGTTTATCAGTTTGCAGACCCAGTCCCTACGGGATAAAATATAGGGACCAAATGATACTTTTTTTCACGCCCATAGGGTACTTTTTTCACGCTCAAAGGGACCTTTTTTCACGCTCAAAGGGTTACAAATTCAGGATAAATTCATAAGATTTCAAAGCAATTCAAGTTAAATTCAAAAGAATCCAAATTAATTGAAACAAATTTTTCAAATCAAAAAAATTCCATTGTTTTCCGTGAAATTGGAATGTATTTAGAGGAATTTAAGGTAAACGAGAAGAATTCGATGAAATTCATAAAAATTCGAGGTAAATTTGAAAAAATTCAAATGAATTGAAAACAATTTAAAAATACGAAAAAACTTCATTCAATTCAGTAACTTTGAAATAAGCTTTGAAAAATTCAAGGGAATTCCGAACAATTTAAAAGAATTCAGGTTGAATTCCAAAAAATAAATTGAAATCTCTTCAAATCTTGAAAACCCAACTAATTCATAACCAAAAAGTGACTAATGACTGCAAACCAATTTAAAAGAATTCAAATGAATTGGAAATAATTTTAAAAATCGAAAAAATTCCATTGATTTCAGTAAAATTTGAGCGAATTTAGTGGAATTTAAGGGAAATGAAAAGAATTTGATGAAATTCATAAAAAATCAAGCTGAATACAGAAAGCCATCAAGTGAATTCAAAACAATTCAAAAACTTTTTAAGAATCCACTGAATTGAGTAAAATTGAGTGAATTTAGAAGAATTCAAAAGAATTCAGGATTAATTATTAAGAATTCAGGGTGATTTCCAAATGAATTGCAAAAAATATTTGAAAATCTCTTCAAATCTTTGAAACATTACGAAATTCCTCACTTTGTGTAAATAAATTCTTTGAAATCCATTAAAATATTAAAATCCCTTAAAATTATTAAAACCCATGAAAATCCCTTGAAATTATTTAAGTCTCTTGAAAATGCCTTGGAATCCTAAAATACCCAAAAATATTTCGAAGTCTTTGAAATCGATTCAAACTATTGAAAAAATAAAAAAATTCTGGGAATTACGAGTTTTCAACAAAATGAGTGAATTTTTAACTGAAAAAGATCAATTTTCTAGCAAAAATAAAAATTTTTAACCAAAGAAATGAACTTTCAACTAAAATGATGCAGTTTCAATCATAAAAATAAATTTTTAACCAAATAGTTCAATTTTCAAAAAAAAAAATTTCTTTTCGATAAAAAAAAAATAATTTTCAAGCAAAGAAATAAAATTTCAACAAAAAAAAATTAATTTTCGACCAAAAAAGAATAATTTTTAACAAAATACGTGAATTTTAAACAAAATATTTTAGTTTTTAATGGAATTTACAACATAATAATTGAATTTTCAACCAAAAAGGTTATATTGCTACCAAAAAAAGAAAAATTTTCTACAAAATAGATAAATTTTCAACTAAAAAGGATGAATTTTCAACCAAAAAGATAAATTTTTAAAAAAAAAAAAAAAAATTGGACAAAAAATTTAGTTAAATTTTTAGTTAAAAAAAAATTAATTTTTAATTTAACACTAATTTTCAATTAAAGAGAAATTAATTTTCCATAAAAAACTAATTTCCTAGCAAAAAAGAATAATTTTTAGCAAAATACATGAATTTTCAACCAAATATTTTAATTTTTAATGGAATTTTTAACCTAATAATTGAATTTTCAACCAAAAAGTTGAATATTGAACTAAAAAAAAATAATAATTTTCAACCGAAAACGGACTGGTAATATTTTTAGTTAAAAAAATTAATTTTTAACCAAACATAAGTTTTCAACTGAAACAATGAATCTTGAACTGAAATAGTTGAATTTTCAAAAAAAAAAAAAAAATTTACTAAAAAAGATAAATTGTCAACCAAAGCTTTAATAATTAAATTTAAAAAAATAATGTTTAACCAAACAGATGAATTTTCAACTACATTTAGGGAATTTTGAAATGGAATAATTTAAATTTTCAGTTAAAAAAATTATTTTCAAAAAAAAAACTAACTTTCAAAAAAATAGTCACATTTTCAAACAAAGTGATGAATTTTCAAATAAAATTCTAAATATTTAACTGGAAATGATGAATCTTTAAATAGAATATTTGAATTTTTGACCAAAAAGATTAATTGTCAAACAAGAAGATTAATTTCTACCAAAAAATACGAATTTTCAATTAAAAAAGATAACTTTTTAATCAAAAATTGAATAATTTTCAGTTAAAATAATTACTTTCAAAAAAAAAAAGTAGTATTTCATGTATTAGAAACAATTTGAATTTAAAAAACTGAAAAAAATCGTAATTAGCACCAAAAAATCGCAAACCCCATTTTTTCTCTTATGGGGCTTCTTTGGGACCGTATAAAACAGACTTAGGGGGTTGATATTTGAAAAATGATATTTTATTTCTATTCTATGGTTAATGATGAAGAGAAATGTTGAGTTTCAACTCGATTCAGCTAATATTGACGATTCTGAATAAAATTTACGAAAACGTCTTTTTTTCTTATGGGAAATACGTGTTAAACTTCATGGGGCTTACGCTCCCTCTAAATTTATTTTTTTTTAACAATTAAACATTTTGAATTAAATTTTTGTTAATGGCCCTATAAAATTTTCAAGAGTGACCAATGATCTTTGGCTATGATGCTTTAAACATTTTTAAGAATTATTGATTATTTGAACAATTTTCATAAACAAATTCAGATTTAGCCTATTTTTCAACTAGTAGGCTCAATTTTATTTACAAAATCGACTGAGAATATCTTTCTAATAACTGTTTGCTATGATGCTTTGAAAATTCATAAGAATTATTGATTATTTAAACAATTTGTCATAAAGAAATTCAAATTTAGCCTATTTTTCAACTGCTAGACTCAATTTTATTCACGAAATCGGCTAATAATGTATTTCCGATGACTTTTGGCCATGATACTTTGGAGATTTATAAGAATTATTGATTATTTAAACAATTAGTCATAAACAAATTCAAATTTAGCCTATTTTTCAAACTGATAGACTCAATTTTATTCACCAAACAAACTAGTAATGTCTTTCTGGTGACTTTTGTTTATGCTGCTTTAAACATTTATAAGCATTATTGATTAGTTAAACAATTTTCATAAGCAAATTCAAATTTATCCTACTTTTCAACTAATAGGCTTGATTTTTTTTACGAAATCGACTGAGAATATCTTCCCGATGACGTTTAGCTATGAGGCTTTGAACATTTATAAAAATTATCAATTATTTAAACAATTTTTATGAACAAATTCAGATTTAGCCTATTTTTCAACTAATAGGCTCATTTTTATTTACGAAATCGACTAATTGTAAGACTGTCTTTCTGATGACCTTTGGCTATGATGCTTTAAACAATTATGAGAATTATTGGTTATTTGAACAATTTTCATAAACAAATTCAGATTTAGCCTACTTTTCAACTAATAGGCTTAATTTTATTTACGAAATCGACTAAGAATGTCTTCCCGAAGACTTTTGGCTATAGTGCTTTGAACATTTATAAGAATTGTTGATTATTTAAACAATGTTCATAAAAAAATTCAGATTTAGCCTATTTTTTAACTAACCGGCTCACTTTTATTTATGAAATCGACTAATACTATCTTTCCGATGACCTTGGCTATGATGCTTTAAACATTTATAAGAATTATTTATTATTTGAACAATTTTCATAAACAAATTCAGATTTAGCCTATTTTTCAACTAATGGGCTCCATTTTTTTCACAAAATCGACTGAGAATAACTTTCCGATAACTGTTTGCTATGATGCTTTAAACATTTATAAGAATTATTGATTATTTCAACAATTTTCATAAATAAAATCAGATTTAGCCTATTTTTCAACTAATAGGCTCTATTTTATATACAAAATCGACTAAGAATATCTTTGTCATAACTGTTTGCTATGATGCTTTAAAAATTCATAAGAATTATTGATTATATAAACAATTTATATGAACAAATTCAGATTTAGCCCATTTTTCAACTAATAGGCACCATTTTATTCACGAAATCAGCTAAGAATGTATTTCCGATTACTTTTGTCTATGATGCGTCAAACACTTGTAAGAAATATTGATTACTTGAACAATTTTCATAAACAAATTCAGATTTAGCCTATTTTTCAACTGATAAACTCAATTTTATTCACGAAACAAACTAAGAATGTCTTTCTGATGACTTTTTTCCATGATACTTCAAACAATTATGAGCATTATTATTATTGATTATTATTTAAGCAATTTTCATAAACAAATTCAGATTTAGCCTACTTTTCAACTAATAGGCTTAATTTTATTTACCAAATTGACTAAGAATCTCTTCCCGATGACGTTGAGTTATGAAGCTTTAAACATTTATAAGAATTTTTAATTATTTGAACAATTTTTATGAACAAATTAAGATTTAGCCTATTTTTCAACTAATAGGCTCACTTTTATTTACGAAATCGACTAAGACTGTCTTTCTGATGAACTTTGGCTATGATGCTTTAAACATTTATAAGAATTATTGATTATTTGAACAATTTTCATAAACAAATTCAGATTTAGCCTATTTTTCAACTAGTAGGCTCAATTTTACTTACAAAATCGACTAAGAATATCTTTTCGATAACTGTTTGCTATGATGCTTTCAAAATTCATAAGAATTATTGATTATTTAAACAATTTTCATAAAGAAAGTCAGATTTAGCCTATTTTTCAACTAATAGGCTCACTTTTATTCACGAAATCGGCTGAGAATGTATTTCCGATGACTTTTGGCCATGATGCTTTGGAAATTTAGAAGAATTATTGATTATTTAAACAATTTTCCTAAAGAAATTCAGATTTAGCCTATTTTTCAACTAGTAGGCTCAATTTTATTTACAAAATCGACTAAGAATATCTTTCCGATAACTGTTTGCTATGATGCTTTAAAAATGCATAAGAATTATTGATTATTTAAACAATTTTCATAAAGAAAGTCAGATTTAGCCTGTTTTTCAAGTAATAGGCTCACCTTTATTTACGAAATCGACTAAGACTGTCTTTCCGATGAACTTTGGCTATGATGCTTCAAACATTTATAACAATTATTGATTATTTGAACAATTTTCATAAAAATATTCAGATTTAGCCTATTTTTCAACTAGTAGGCTCAATTTTATTTACAAAATCGACTGAGAATGTCTTCCCGAAGACTTTTGGCTATAGTGCTTTGAACATTTATAAGAATTGTTGATTATTTAAACAATGTTCATAAAAAAATTCAGATTTAGCCTATTTTTTAACTGATAGACTGAATTTTATTCACGAAACAAACTAAAAATGTCATTCTGATGACTTTTGGCTATGATAATTTAAACATTTATAAGCATTATTGATTATTTAAACAATTTTCATAAACAAATTCAGATTTAGCCTACTTTTCGACTAATAGGTTTAATTTTATTTACGAAATCGACTAAGAATGTTTTCCCGATGACGTTTAGCTATGAAGCTTTGAACATTTATAAGAATTATTAATTATTTAAACAATTTATATGAACAAATTCAGATTTAGCCTATTTTTCAACTAATAGGCTCACTTTTATTTACGAAATCAACTAAGGCTGTCTTTCCGATGGCTTTGGCTATGATGCTTTAAACATTTATAAGAATTATTGATTATTTGAACAATTTTCATAAACAAATTCGGATTTAGCCTATTTTTCAACTAGTAGGCTCAATTTTATTTACAAAATCAACTAAGAATATCTTTCCGATAAATGTTTGCTATGATGCCTTAAACATTCATAAGAATTATTGATTATTTAAACAATTTACCTAAAGAAAGTCATATTTCGCCTATTTATCAACTAATAGGTTTCATTTTATTCACGAAATCGTTTAAGAATGTATTTTCTATGACTTTTGGCCATGATGCTTTGGAAATTTATAACAATTACTAATTATTTAAACAATTCGTCATAAACAAATTCAGATTTAGCCTATTTTTCAACTAGTAGGCTCAATTTTACTTACAAAATCGACTAAGAATATCTTTTCGATAACTGTTTGCTATGATGCTTTCAAAATTCATAAGAATTATTGATTATTTAAACAATTTTCATAAAGAAAGTCAGATTTAGCCTATTTTTCAACTAATAGGCTTAATTTTATTTACGAAATCGACTAAGAATCTCTTTCCGATGACGTTGAGTTATGAAGCTTTGAACATTTATAAGAATTATTAATTATTTAGCCAATTTTTTTTAACAAATTCAGATTTAGCCTATTTTTCAACTAATAGGCTCACTTTTGTTTACAAAATCGACTAAGAATATCTTTCCGATCACTGTTTGCTATGATGCTTTAACATTGATACGAATTATTGATTATTTAAACAATTTCTCATGAATAAATTCAGATTTAGCCTATTTTTCAACTGATAAACTCAATTTTATTCACGAAACAAACTAAGAATGTCTTTCTGATGACTTTTGTCTATTATGCTCTAAACATTTATGAGCATTATTGATTATTTAAACAATTTTCATAAACAAATTCAGATTTAGCCTATTTTTCAACTAATAGGCTCGATTCTATTCACGAAATCGACTGAGAATGTCTTCTCGATGACGGTTAGCTATGAAGGTTTCAACATTTATAAGAATTATTATTAATTATTTAGACAATTTTTATTAACAAATTCAGATTTAGCCTATTTTTCAAATAATAGGCTCTATTTTATATACAAAATCGACTAAGAATATCTTTCTAATAACTGTTTGCTATGATGCTTTAAACATTCATAAGAATTATTGATTATTTAAACAATAGGCTCAATTTTTGTACGGAATCAACTCAGTTTTATACAAAATCGACCAAGAATATCTTTCCGATAACTGTTTGAAAGTCAGATTTAGCCTATTTTTCAACTAAAAGGCTTAATTTTATTTACGAAATCGACTGAGAATATCTTCCCGAAGTCGTTTAGCTATGAAGCTTTGAACATTTATAAGAATTATTAATTATTTAAACAATTTTTATGAACAAATTCAGATTTAGCCTATTTTTCAACTAATAGGCTCAATTTTATTTACAAAATCGACTAAGAATGTCTTTTTGATGACTTCTGATATTATGCTTTCCAAATTTATAAGAATGATTAATTTGTTAAACAATTTTTATTAACAAGTTCAGCGTTTGGCTATTTTTCAACGAATAGGCTCAATTTTTGTACGGAATCAACTCAGAATGTTTTTCCGATTATTGCTTGCCATGATACTTTCCAAATTGATATAAATTATTGATTATTCAAACCATTATTATTATAAACAACAAAAGTGTCAAATCAAAGAGTCACCGGAAAGAGATTGGATTTTTAACAAAGCTTTCAACATTCAACCAAGTAGTTAAATTTTCAATTCAAAACAGATAAATTTCTAGGAAAACAATTAATTTTTCACATTAAAGATTAAATTTTACAATAAAGATTAATTTTTTATCAAAAAGATGAATTTTCAAGCAAGAAGATTTTTTTTGCACCAGAAAAGACCAATTTTGAATAAAGTACAATTATTTTTAAGTAAAAAGATAAATTTTCAATAAAAGATGGAATAGTTAAATTTTTAGTTAAAAAAATTATTTTTTACCAAAGGAAAACTAATTTTTAAGCAAAGAGACAACTTTTCAACTAAAAAAGATAAATTATCAACAAAAAATGTAATATTTGGTAATGCAAAAAAAAAAAAGATTTTCATTTTAAACCAAATCAGTTAAATTCAACCAAAAACTACAAGTTTTCAACAAAACAGTTAAATTTTCAATCAAAGAGATAAATTTTGAGCCAAAAATAGAATTTTTAACAAAGTTTTTCAACTTTCAACAAAGTAGTTAAATTTTCAATTCAAAACAGATAAATTTCTACAACAAAAATTAATTTTTCACAATAAAGATTACATTTTTACAATAAAGATGAATTTTTTATCAAAAAGATGAATTTTCAAGCAAGAAGATTAATTTTGCACCAAAAAAGACCAATTTTGAACAAAGTACAATTATTTTTAACTCAAAAAATAAATTTTCAACAAAAAATGGAATAGTTGAATTTTTAGTTAAAAAAGAAGACAATTTTAACAAAAAAAAACTAATTTTTAAGCAAAGAGACCAATTTTCAATTGAAAAAGATAAATTATCAACAAAAAATGTAATATTTGGTAATGCAAAAAAAAAAGATTACAACTTTCAACCAAGTAGTTAAATTTTCAATTAAAAACAGATAAATTTCTACAAACAAAAATTAATTTTTCACAATAAAGATTAAATTTTCACAATAAAGATTAATTTTTTACCAAAAAGATGAATTTGCAAACAAGAAGATTAATTTTTCACCAAACAAGACAAATTTTAAACAAACTATACAATTTTTTGTAACTAAAAAAGATAAATTTTCAACAAAAAATGGAAACGTTAAATTTTTAGTTGAAAAAAATTATTTTTTAACCAAAAAAAAAAGTAATTTTTAAGCAAAGAGACAAATTTTCAACTAAAAAAGATAAATTATCAATAAAAAATGTAATATTTGATAATGCAAACAAAAAGATTTCCCTTTCGGGGTAGGCGTGACTTAAATGGCGGTATTCGTCTTTTTGTATAGAAAATTCGTCCTTTTGGATTGAAAATTCATCTGTTGGTAGAAAAATCATCTTTTTGGTTGAAGATTCATTTTTTGATGGTTGAAAGTTAATTCTTTGAATTGAAAAGTCTATTATTACATTTTCGGCTCAAAAATAATTGCTCTTGGATAAAAATTCTACTATTTGGATGAGAATTCATATCTTTTGTTGAAAATTCGTCTTTTTTGGTTGAAAATTCATTATTTTGGTTGAAAATTAATTTTTTCAATTGAAAATTCAACTATTCCATTTTTAGTTGAAAACTGACCTTTTTTATTTCAAAATTGAAATATATGGTTGAAAATTGAATTATTTCGTGAAATCTCTTTTGGATAAAAATTCTACTATTTTGTTAAAAATTCCTCTTTTTTCGTCGAAAATTCAACTGTTTTCTTAAGCATTCGTCTTTTTGGATAGGAAATTCGTCATTTGGATTAAAAATTCATATTTTGGTAGAAAAATCATATTTTTGGTTCAAAATTCATCTTGTATGGTTGAAATTTAATTCTTTTTCATTGAAAAGTTTATTATTATATTTTCGGTTCAAAAATATCTCTTTTGGATAAAAATTCTAGTATTTGGTTGAAAATTTAATCATTTTGTTGAAAATTCAAATATTTTATTGAAAATTCAACTGCTTTCTTAAGTATTCGTCTTTTTGGATAGAAAATTCGTCCTTTTGGATTGAAAATTCATCTTTTGTTACAAAAATCATCTTTTTGGTTGCAAATTCATCTTTTATGGTTGAAACTTAATTTTTTAAATTGAAAAGTCTACTGTTATATTTTTGGTCGTGAATTTAATACTTTTGGTTAAAAATTCTACTATTTGGTTAAAAATTCAATTATTTTGATGAAAATTCATCTTTTTGGTCAAAAATTCAACTGTCTTCTTCAGCATTCGTCTTTTTGGATAGGAAATTCGCCCTTTTGGATTGAAAATTCATATTTTGGTAAAAAAAATAATCTTTTTGGTTGAAAATTCGTCTTTTTGGTGGAAAATTCATCTTATTGGTTTGAAAATTCATCTTTTATGGTTAAAAGTTAATTCTTTGTATATAAAAGTCTACTATTATCTTTTTGGTCCTGAATTCATCTCTTTTGATTAAACATTCTATTAGTTGGTTGAAAATTTAATTATTTTGTATAAAATTCACCTTTTTGTCGAAAATTCAACTGTTTTCCTAAGCATTCGTCTTTTGGATAGAAAATTCGTCCTTTTGGATTGAAAATTCATATGTTGG
>CAKNYM010045912.1:60499-94794 GCA_932195095.1 Andricus curvator
CTACTTATCAACGATTCTATAAAAGAGACCTCTGTTGAATCTAACATAAAAAATACTGGTATTAGGCCTCCAAAAAGATTTCTATAATAATTTTTTTTTTCCTTTCCGTTATTAGTGTGTAATGGGGCCGTAAAAAAGAATTTTTCATTTTTTAAGATCTCATCCCCTTATTTTCTGTCCGTTGGGAAAAACAAATTTTATTTTGTAAGTAAATGCACCCCCAAACACAATTTTGAAGTATTTTCTGAATTTTATGAAAATAAACAAAAAATTTTGAGGGCGAATATGTATAAAAATATGGATTTTTAACCAAGAGGATTAATTTTCTATAAAAAATATGCATTTTTAATTAAATACGTAAATTTTCAACCAGATAGTTGAATTGACATCTAAAAAAGAAAAATTTTGAACCAAGAATGGAATAGCTCATTTTCAATAAGAAAAATTAATTTTGCACCAAAAAAGAATTTTTAACAAGAGTTGAATTTTCAATCGAAAAAGATTTTTCAGGCAATAAAGAAAAAAAAATGTCATAAAAAATGTTAAATTTTCAAGAAAAAATAATATTTTTCGAGAAATTACAGAAATTTTGAACAAAATAATTAAATTGTTAAACTAAAAAGGAGCAGTTTTTAACCAAAAATGCAATAATTAAATTTGTATTTTTAAAAATAATTTTCAACAAAAAAAGTTTAAATTTTCTACCAAATATAGTTGAATTTTCAACCCGAAAATATTAAGTTTCAAACAAAAATTTAATTGTCAACGAAATAGTTGAATTTTCTATCAAATTGTTGAATTTTATTTTAAATCAAAAATAGTTTAATTTCCAACCAAAAAGTTTCATTTTTGACAAAAAAATGATTTTCTACAAAAAAAAAAGAATTTTTAACAAAATTGATAAATTATTAACCAAACAGTTAAATTTTCAAGAAAGAAGATTAATTTTCTACCAAAAAGACGAATTTTCAACAAAATACATAAATTGTCTACCAAACAGTTGAATTTTCAGCTAAAAAGGTTAAATTTTCTAGCAAAAATGGAATAGTTAAATTTCCAATTGAAAAAATTAATTTTTAACAAAAAGAATAAATTTTAATCGAAAAACGTAAAAGTTAATATTTCAACTGAAAAATATTTTTATTTTAAATAAAAAAAAAAGTTCAAAATTCAACCAAATAGTTGCATTTTTAACCAAAAAATTTATTTTCTACAACAAACAAAGAATTTTGATCAAAAGCCATAAATTATTAAACAGAGTTAAATTTTCAACCAAGGAGAATATTTTTCTACCAAAAAATTCTATTTGAAAAAATTAATTTCTAACTAAAAAGATGAGTTTTCAATTAAAAATGTAATAGTTGATATTTCAACCAAACGAAATTTAAATTTCTACCAAAAATGATAACATTTCAACAAATTAAATAAATTTCCAACCAAATAGTTCAATTTTCAACTAAAAAGACAAATTTTCGAAAAAAAATGGAATAGTTCATTTTCAACCAAAAACATGAATTTTTAACCAAGAAGATTAATTTTCTACCAAAAATATGAATTTTCAACCAAAGAACATTTTTCAGACAATAAAGAAAAAAAAATCATAAAAAATGTTGAATTTTCAATAACAACAAAAAACTAAATATTTGGTTAAGAACTAATTTCTCTAACTAAAAATTGAATTATTTTTCTTATTATTGTTGAAAATTTGTCTTTTTTGGTAAAAAATTAGTTTTTTATTTGAAAATTAATTTTTCTTTCGTTAAAAATTAGTGTTTTTATTGAAAATTAATTTCTTTGACTAAAAATTTAACTACATTTTTTGTCAAATTTTTTTTTTTATAGACATTTAACCTCTTTGATAGAAAATTGATCTTTTAAAAATTTAATAATAATTTGTTTAAAAATTCATGCATTTTGTTAAAACTCACTCCTTCTTGTTAGAAAATTAGTTCTTTTTTTTATTGAAAATTAATCATTTCAACTAAAAATTTAATTATTCTATTTTCCGACGAAATTTTTTTCGATAGACATTCAATCTTTTTGGTTGAAAATTCATTTGTTTGGTTGAAAATTTAACTATTTCGTTGGAAATTTATTTTATTTTGTTAAAAACCTAATTTCTCTAACTTAAAATTAAACTAATCTATTTTTTTTGTTGAAAAATTATCTTTTTTAGTTATTAATTCATCTATTTTGTAGAAAATTTGTCTTTTTTTGGTAGCAATATAATTTTTTTTTTTTTTTTAATTGAATTATTAGGCTGAAAATTCCACGAAAAATTAAAAGACCTATTTGGTTTAAAATTCACGTAATTTGTTAAAAATTATTATTTTTTGGTAGAAGATTAATATTTTTGTTGAAATTTCATTTCTTTAACTGAAAATTAGTTTTTTTTATTGAAAATCAATTTTTTTAACTAAAAATTTAACTATTCAATTTTTAGTCGATATTTTTTTTATGGACATTTAATCTTTTTAGATGAAAATTCATCTGTTTGGTTGAAAATTCAACTATTTCGTTGGAAATTTATTTTATTTGGTTAAAAACTTATTTCTCAAACTTAAAATTAAACTGTTCTATTTTTTGTTGAAAATTTATTTTTTTAATTGGAAAATTCATCTATTTTGTTGAAATTTTTTCTTTTTTTTGAGTAGCAAAATAACGTTTTTAGTTGAAAATTGAACTATTTGATTAGGAAATTATTTTTTGATTGAAATTGCATCGATTTAGTTTATATGAATTTTTTATTAAAAATGTAGCTATTTCATTTTTTTTCATATTTCGTGGAAAATTTATTTTATTTGCTTAAAAACTTATTTCTCTAACTGAAAATTAAACTATTCTATTTTTGTTGAAAATTTATATTTTTTAGTTGAAAATTTGTCTTTTTTTGGTAGAAAATTCATCTTTTGTGTTCAAAATTCAACTATCTGTTTAAATTCTTTTTTTAATTAGAGATGCGTCATTTTAGTTAAAAGTTCTTTTTTTTTGCATGAAAATTTAACAAATTTTGTTAAAAAAATCGTTCTTTTGTTGAAAATAAATTTTTTTTAAATAAAAATGTAGCTATTCCATTTGTGCTAGAAAATTGATTATTTCAGTTGAAAATTCACTTATTTTGTTGAAAAATGATCTTTTTTAGTCGAAAATTCAATTATTTCGGTAGAAAATGCATATTCTTGAATTTCTTGAAGGATTCATAATTTTTTTTAAAATCTTTAAAAAATACAAAAATTTCCCTTAAATCTTCCAAATATTTTCGAAATTTCTAGAAATATTTTGGAACGTCTTGATACCTTTTTATGTTTTCTTTAAAAATTAGTTTTTCAAAATATAAGGTCCTTCACAATTTTCGCAGTAAACTCAAGAAAGTTTTTTATTTTCTTGAAGCCTTTCAAACTTCTTAAAAACTTTAAAATTTTTTTCGAAATCTTCAAAAATTTACATTTTCTTTTAAATTTTGGGTAACCTTTTTAAACTTAAAATCATTTGTTAATCATTTTCGAAACTTTCAAACCTTCGAAAAATATCTTTTAAAGTTCTTCGAATTTTTCCAAAATTTTTCTTGAAATTCTGAAAAATTAAAAAGCTTGCCTTCAAATATTCCAGGTTCTGTTTTGACAATTTTGGAAATCTTTTGAAATGTTAAATTTCTTTTTTAATATTATCTTTAAAATAATTTTTCAAAATAAAAAGTTAGTTCAAATTATCCCATGAATTATGAGAAATATTTTTTATCACCGTGAAACTTTAAAAAACATTATTTTCAAATTTTGTATAAAATTTTGCAATCTTGCAAGTAATTTTAAATCTTTTGATATATTTGTCAATTTTCTCTAAACATTTATTTTCAAAATGAAAAATCAGTTTAAATTTTCTAAGGAATTTTAACAAAGTTTTTTTATTTTCTTGAAGCCTTTTAAACTTCTTAAAAAGCTTCGACATTTTTTTTGAAATCGTCAAAAATTTACATTTTGTTTTAGATTTTTTGAAATATATTCAAATTATCTTATCTTTTAAAAAAATTCAAATTTTTCCAAAAATTGTCTTAAAATTCTGAAAAATTACAAAATTCAAAACAAAGAATCCGTTCAAATTTTCCCATGAATTTTAAGAAAATTTTTTTATTATCGTGAATCCTTTCAAAATCCTTAAGAAGCTACACAATTTTTTTCAAAGTATACAAAAATGGACATTTTTTCAAACTTTCGAAATATTTTGAACTTTTAAATTAATCCTGAATCTTTTTAATATTCCGAAATGTCATAAACTTACTCGCATTTTTTATATATCTTTGTAATCTTGCTGAATGAAAAAAAATCACCCATATTATTATTTTTGAGGGATAAATAATTTAAAATACAAAATAAAAATCTCTACCAAATATTTCTTTTTCGAGTTTATTTCTTCATTTGTTTTTAAAGTTAAATAAATATATAATTTTCCTAAGATTCTCGAGAAAATTTAATAATTTTTTTAAGCTTCCAGATATGTCGAAAAAGTATAGTTTTTTATTTTTCAGGATTTTGACAAATTTAAGGAAAAATTTGAGTCAGTTTGAGAGATATTTAGGACTTTTAGAAGTTTGGAAGATAAATTTCTTGTAAATTGATTCGAAATATTCCTAAAATTTTGAAAAATCATTCAAAATTAAAAAAGTTGCCCTTTAATCTTTCAGATTTTTTTCGACATTTGTAAAAATTTTATTTTTTATTTTTTGAAACCTGTTTAAATTTTCTTTTAAAATTAATTTTTCAAAATAAACAGTAAATTAAACATTTTCCCAGGAATCTCAAGGAATTTTTTTTTTCTTGAAACCTCTCAAACTTCTTAAAAAGATTCGATTTTTTTGTGGAAATCATCAATTTACATATTGTTTAAAAAATTTTGGAAATCTTTCCAAACTTAAAATCATTTTTTAACCATTTTCAAAACTTTTAATTCTTCTAATTATCTTTTAAAATTCTTCGAATTCTTCCAAAATTTTTCTTTAAATTCTGAAAAATTAAAAAACTTGCCTTCAAATCTTCCAGATTCTGTTTTGACAATTTTGGGAATCTTTTGAAATGTTGAAATTTTATTTAAATATTATCTTAAAATTAATTTTTCGAAATAAAAAATCAGTTTAAATTATCCCATGAATTATGAGAAATATTTTGTATTATCGTGAAACCTTTTTAAATTTTTTTTGTATTTTTAAAAATTTGTTAATCTTACTAATGAAAAGATTTTTGGAATTTCCGAAAATTAAAATTTTTTTGAAACCTTTGTCAATTTTCTCTTAAAATTTATTTTTAAAATAAAAATTTAGTGTACATTTTCCCAGGAATTTTGAGAAAGTTTTTTTTATTTTCTTGAAGCTTCAAAATTTTTTTCGAAATCTTCAAAAATTTACATTTCGTTTAAAATTTGTGGAAATCTTTTCCAACTTAAAATCATTTTTTCACCAAGAGAAAAGTTTTTTTTTATTTCCTTGAAGCCTTTCAAACTTCTTAAAAAATTTGAATTCTTTTTTGAAGTCTTCCTAAATTTACATTTTATTTTAAATTTAATTAATCCAATAGATTATTTTATTCGAATTTTTCCAAATTTTTTCTTAAAATTCTGAAAAATTAACAAAATTACCAAATTAAATTGTCAATCAAGGAGATGAATTTTCAACTAAAATGATGAATAGGTAATAAAAAATGAATTTTTAACAAAATAGTTGAATCCTCAACTAAAAAAAAATTAATTTTCAATAAGTTGCTTTTTTAGACGAGAAAGACGAATTTTCAAAAAAACAGTGGAATTCTCAACCAAGACAGATGAATTTTCAAACCAGAAAGACGAATTTTCAACCAAATAATTAAATTTTTAACTAAAAAAAAGTTTTTTAGTCAAGAAAACAAAATTTATCCAAATTACAATTTGAGGGGATAAATAGTTTTGATTACAAACTACAAATTTCGAAAAAATATTTATTTTTTAGGATTATTTGTTCATTTGTTTTTAAGGTTATAGAAATATTATTTTCATAAGATTCTTCAAGGAAATTCAAAAAGATTTTTGAAGATTTGAGATATGTCGAAAAAGTATAATTTTCTATAATTTTGAACCTTCTAAATATCTTTAAAAATTCTTCGAATTCTTCTCAAATTTTTATTGAAATTCTGAAAAATCAAAAAACTTGCCTTCAAATCCTCCAGATTCTGTTTTGACAATATTTTGGAAATCTTTTAAAATGTTAAAATTAAAAAAAAAATATATTATCTTAAAATTAATTTTTCAAAATAAAAAATCAGTTTAAATTATCCCATGATAAGGTTTTATTTGAGGAATAAAAAATATTAAAATAAATTAATAATTTTAATATGACATATTAATGCTATACAATTAACTAATTTTTTTAATATAAGAAATATTTTTTATCATCGTGAAATCTTTTAGTATTTTTTTTCAAAATTTGTATAAAATTTTGCAATCTTGCTAATGGAAAGATTTTTTTTTGAAAATCTTTCCCATTCTTTTTCGAAATTTTAGAAAATAATGTAAAATCTTTTGAAATCTTTGTCAATTTTCTCTTGAAATTTATTTTAAAAATAAAAAATCAGTTTAAATTTTCCCAGGAATTTTAAGAAAGATTTTTTTGAAGCATTTTAAACTTTTTAAAAAGCTTTGCATTTTTTTTTTGAAATCTTCAAAAATTTACATTTTGTTTTAAATTTTTTGAAATATTTTATTATTTCCAAAACTTTTAAACCTTCTGAATATCTTTTTAAATTATTTGAATTTTTCCAAAAACTTTCTTAAAATTCTGAAAAATTACAAAAATTGCCGTAAAATCTTCGAGAATCTGTCATGACGATTTTATATGTCTTTTGTAATCTTTTAAAATCTTTATTTCAAATTTTTTCAAATTTACTTTTTGTTTAAATTTTTTGAAATATTTTCAAATTATCTTATTTTTTAAAATAACTCTAATTTTTCCAAAAACTTTTTTAAAATTGTGAAAAATTACAAAAATTGCCTTAAAGTCTTCCAGAATCTGTTATGATGAATTGAGGAATGTTTTGTAATCTTTTAAAATATTTTTTCATTTTTTTAAATGTTTTCAAATATTCTCTTAAAATTATTTATTCAAAACAATGAATGAGTTCAAATTTTCCCATGAATTTTAAGAAAAATTTTTTATTATCGTGAATCCTTTCAAAATCCTTAAGAAATTACAAAAATTATTTTAAAATATTCAAAAATTTAAATTCTTTAATACTTTTGAAATATTTTCAACTTTTAAATTAATTTTGAATCCTTTTAAAATTTCGAAATGTCATAAACTTACTCGTATTTTTGATCAATCTTTGTAATCTTGCTAACTGAAAGATTTTGCTTGAAAATCTTTCCCATTCTTCTCCGAAATTTTAGAAAACTATTTAAAATCTTTTGAAATCTCTGTCAATTTTCCCTTAAAAATGTTCAAAGTAAAAAATCAGTTTAAATTCTTGAGAAAATTGATTTTTTTACGATTTCAGATATGGCGGAAATTTTAGAAAAAATGCGAGACTGTATAAAAGATATTTAGGACTTTTAGAAGTTTTGAAGATAAATATCTTTAACTGATTCGAACTATTCCTAAAATTTTGAAAAATATTCAAAATTAAAAAAAAATGTCCTTAAATCTTTCAGATATTTTCGACCCTTGTAGAAATCTTATAAAATGTCATTGAAAATTTTTCCAGGAATCTCTTTTTGAAATTTCTCAAAATTTACTTTTCATTTTAAGTTTTTGGAAATATCTTCAAATTACAAATTTTTTTTTTATCATTTCCAAAACTTTTAAACCTTTTAAATATCTTTTAAAATTATTCGAATTCTTCTAACATTTTTCTTCACATTCTGAAAAATTAAAAAAAGAAATGTCTTCAAAACTTCCAGATTTTAAATCTTTTGAAATGTTTTTTAAATATTCTCTCAACATTAATTTTTCAAGATAAAAAAATCAGTTCAAATTATCCCACGAATTTTAATAAATATTTTTAATTATCGCAAAACCTTTGAAAAAGCCTAAGAAGTTTTTAAATTTTTATTTCCAAATAGTCAAAAATGTACGTTTTCTTCTAACTTTTTTGAAATGTTTTCAAGTTTAAAATTAATTTTGCATCTTTTTAAAACTTCTAAATGTCTCCTCAACTTGATAGAATTTTGTTATAAAACTTTGTAATCTTCCTAATTCAAAAAGTTCGCTTTTAAAATGACCAATATTATTTTTCGAAAATTTAAGAAATAATTTCAAATGTTTTTAAATCTTTGTTAATCTTCTCTTAAAATTAATTTTTTTTTAAACAAAGAATCAGTTTAAATTTTCCAAGGATTTTTGTTATTATCTTAAAACATTTTTAAAATCTTAAAGATCTTCTTTACTGTTGAAATGTTCAAAAATCTACACATTACAATTTGTATATTGAAGAACGGAACAACTTTATTCTATTGATTATTATTATTGAATATATTATTTAAATAAACTCAAATTTCTCATAAACCTGAAGTTTGCAGACTCTTTTTTTAAATGGCAAAAAAAATTAAAACTTCATCCAATCACGAACACGGGTTTCCCGACAACGATAGTTTCAAATTGTTTCGATTATTTTCGAGATCGTTTCGATAATTAATCGAAAATGGCGCAATGCGCTTTTTAATAAATGGGCAAGAAGCAAAAGCGCGCGTATGGATGTATACTTATTCGATTATGAAAACATATTTACATTTAATATTTTTACCAAATTTTGCAATTAAAAAATATCGAATGACTTTAAGATAAGTTAAATAACGTTTTTATTTTTAAAGTTTTAATGAAAATCGTCACATTATCTTCCGATTTTTCAATTGAATTAGTAGAGAAAAACAGGGCTTTTTCATATATCTACTTAAAACTTTAAAGAATGTAAAGAAAATTTTTTTTTTTATTTCCTTGAAGCCTTTCAAACTTCTTAAAAAGCTTTGAATTCTTTTTTGAAGTCTTCCTAAATTTACATTTTATTTTAAATTTAATTAATCCAATAGATTATTTTATTCGAATTTTTCCAAATTTTTTCTTAAAATTCTGAAAAAATCACCAAATTAAATTGTCAATCAAGGAGATGAATTTTCAACTAAAATGATGAATCGTTAATAAAAAATGAATTTTTAACAAAATAGTTGAATCCTCAACTAAAAAAAATTAATTTTCAATAAGTTGCTTTTTTAGACGAGAAAGGCGAATTTTCAAAAAAAAAACAGTGGAATTCTCAACCAAGACAGATGAATTTTCAAACCAGAAAGACGAATTTTCAACCAAATAATTAAATTTTTAACTAAAAAAAGTTTTTTAGTCAAGAAAACAAAATTTATCCAAATTACAATTTGAGGGGATAAATAGTTTTTATTACAAACTACACATTTCGAAAAAATATTTCTTTTTTAGGATTATTTGTTCATTTGTTTTTAAGGTTATAGAAATATTATTTTCATAAGATTCTTGAAGGAAATTCAAAAAGATTTTTGAAGATTTGAAATATGTCGAAAAAGTATAATTTTCTATTTTAAAGGATTTTGCAATATTTTAGTTTAAAATTTCCCAGGAAATTTAATAAATGTTTGTATTATCGTGTATCCTTTAAAAATCTTTAAAAAAGTTCAAAAATTGTATTTCCAAATATTCAAAAATGTACGTTTTTTCTAAATTTTTGAAATATTTTCAAATTTTTAATTAATTTTGAATATTCATAAAACTTGTAAATGTCTCTTAAACTTGATTGAATTTTTGATAAAACTTTGTAATCTTGCTAATTGAAAAACTTGGCTTTGAAACCGTCCAAATTGTTTTTCGAAATTTTAAGAAAGTTTCTCTTGAAACATTTAAAAATTCTTGGAAAGCTTTTTTTTAGAAATTTTCAGAAAGCTGCACTTTACATTTTTTATATCAAAGTGCTGGGTACCTTTGTTTCATTGATTATTATTATTGCTATTGAATATATTATTTAGATAACCTCACATTTTTCATAAACCTAAAGTTTGCAGAATTTTGATTTTAAACGGGGAAAAAGAACGACAGTTTCATCCAATCATAAACACGGGTTTCCCGACAACAATAGTTTTAAATTGTTTTGAATATTTTCGAGATAGTTTCGATAATTAATCGAAAATGCCGCCATGCACTTGTTAATAAATGGATTTAAATTTGAGGCAATTCGATTCGATTTACAGTCCCACCACGTGTTGGTCACGATTCAGTGACGGTTGAATCTTCATATATACAGAAAAATCGAAAGGTTCGAATACCACGTGCATTTAATCAGTGGGTTGTAACAGTCACCTCTGTATTGAGGAATGTGAAGCCCACGCCTTCCTCCCTTTCTCGTCATCATTCCTCCCGAAAAATGAGAGGGAGAGAGAGAGAGAGTGGCGGGAGAGGGTTTGAATCAAACCGGTATGGATAGTGAAAATCATCGGATGGGTCCAGCAGCTGCTCGTAAAATATATACATATTATCTACATATGTAGAATTGTGCATAGAGAGGAAGCAAGCAGTGTCCACTGGTTCAAGATTCTTGGCGGGAAACCGAACGAAACGTGCGTGGCCCTAATCAGCCTAACAAGTCTAGCCCAACCTGACCTGACTCAACGCAAGTCGAAGCCGCCTAGCGAAGGAGCGACAGCAGTGGCAGCAGCAGCATCACGTCGTGATCCGAGATGAGGGCGGCCGTACGCAAAAAGTACAGAGGCGAGTCGCGAAATTCCGGAAGTTCGGAAGTGCGATTACAGGTGCTGCTTTTTTAGACGAGTGATATTGATTTGGGAGAGGCTTCGTACTCGTGGCACGAGCATTCCGTGTGACTCGGAGGTAGTCGCGATGCATCGGCGCAGCGCGCATCGAGGGGTATGCGAGCCGCGGTGGAGCGACTGGGGAATCCCTCGGCTCCCCCTCCCAGAGTCCTACCGCCGCCGCGCGTCTCCTCCCCCTCCAGATCCGCCGTCCACCGGCACCACACGTCCCTCCACCCGCTTGATACCGGCGTCGTCGCCGCGGGACCGGCGGGACGCCCCTCGTCGCGACGAGGCATCAAACCCCTACCGCAGGTCCGAACATAACTTTTTCACCCTGGTACCCTTCCCACATGCCCCCAGTTCGGGCGATTCCTCGACCTCCGCCTCCTCTTCTTCTTCTTCTCCTCCGCCGTCGTCGCTCGTTCCACACGAAACTTCTCCGCTAGTCCTCTCTCTCCCGACTCTCTTCTCCATCCTCCATTCCACCCAAACCAAATCCAGTTCAGAAATCCCCTCTCTGGTGCATGCCGGCGACGGAAGCGTGGCAACGCTGCGACGTCTCGGTCTTGGCGAGTACTCGGGGCCAGCCGAGTCTACCGAGTTTGTCTACCGGCGCGGTACCAAAAGAGACCGGAGATTACAAGTCCGTCGCGGATTGCCCTTACCGGCATGTGAAATCAGCTCTGTGTCGTCTATCGTCCGCTAGAAAAACGGCCCGCCGCGAGACGCACGCACGTTCTGCCCGCTCGCTCGCACGCACGCGGGTCAGCCCGCAATTTCAACGTACCGAGTTCGCCCGATAAGACAAACACGCTAAAGCGTTCAAAAGCCGGTGTAAATGGCGCTCTCCGCACAGAATCAGTCGACGTCGTACGTGAACTTGTATTACTCGATTGTCCAGCGCGCAGCGACACGCTACTTTAAGGAATACTACAATTCCGGTGAGTACAACAACTCCGTCGGCGAAAACACATTCCGCTTGGACACTTTGGACACTTGTTTGTTTGGACACATCTTCGTTTGGACACCGGTCACGAACGACGTTTGCCCGCTATTGCCACCCGCAGTCCATTCAAACGCCCCCTGCCGTCTGATCCTCCCTCCCTCCCTGCCACCCACCCGGCTTGATTCGTTTTGCAAAACAACCCCAACGGCGAGACCGGAACGGCTACACGCTGAGCCTCACTCGCGTGAGACTTTGAATTTTCCCGCCCTCGCCGCACCGCAACTAGCCGCTACCACTAACGGCGGTCCCATGCGGGGCGAGCGACTTTGCAACTTGTTTGCAACTTTTGCCAGCTCACCTGCACGCAGCCTGCACCACGTAGACGTATGCCAGCTAGATTACGCCTATGTGCCAACGCTCCCTAGACACGTGCCGCCGCCGCCGCCGCCTCTGCCGCCGCCGCCGCCGTTCTTCTATTCTGCACGATTGCAATCGACGTCTGTCCTGTCGCCGGTTCACGACCTTGGGATGAAAGCACTGCTAACCAGCCTTGTTGCTCCGCGAATGTGCCATTTGTTCTTTTTTTTCATCTTCCTGTGATTATTCAGTGAAACAGTGGGCCGCAGTTCAGGAACAAAAAGTGTGTCAAAAATTGCAATCTTGTCTAGAAGCTTTGCATGGATGGATAATACTAGTGTCTTACTGGTAATCAATGAAAATCTCAGTGAAAAGGCTTACAGCACAAAATTTGGCTTTCAAATGGGATCACAGTCTTTCCCCTTTTTCTGGTGTTCTAAAGAGTTTAAGTTCTTGGAGAAATATTCTCACGAGCATGAGAATATGCATTTTGAATTAGGATTTAAAACATCGTATTTTTTACTTTTATTAATAATAATTGCAGTATTTAAATTTCGCGGGAAAATTATTCGTTTCAAATAGGAAAGGGTGCTAAATTTAAATGATAAAAAAAGTCGAAGTAATAGAAAAAATATTCGCATGACCTTATTCAGGGTTGCTACAATATCCCAATTTCTAAATTATTTTCGGTATAAAATCAACCATAAAGAAGATTAATCATGTTAATGCAAAATAAATTTTGTTTCCAAGTATACTTAAAACACTTTTTTTTTTTGTTTTGCAAGACAAAAAGATAAATTTTCAACCAAAGAAATGAATTTTTAACTAAAATGATGAATCTTCAACCAAAAATATAAATTGTTAATCAAATAGTTACATTTTCAACCCGAAAGATTAATTTCCTACCAAAAAAGACTCAATTTCAACTAAGTTCATGAATTTTCATCTAAGAAAAATCAATAAAAAATATTTTTTTTTCATAACAAAATAATTCAATTTTAAAATAAAAAAACTAAATTTACAGACCAAAAATGTAATATTTCAGTTTCCAGTTAGAAAAGTAAATTAAAAAAAAAAGTTTTCAGCAAAATTAATTAATTTTCAACTAAAAGAATTCATTTTCAATTAGAAAGAAATGAATTTTCAACGAAAGAAATGATTTTTGAAGACAATGATGAATTTTCAACCAAAAATATGAATTCTCAACAAAAGAATTCAATTTTAAACTAAAAAAGATAAATTTACAGACCAAAAATATAATATTTCAATTTGCAGTTAGAAAAGTAATTTAAACAAAAAAGAATTTTCAGCAAAATTAATTAATTTTCAACTAGAAAGAAATGAATTTTCAACCAAAGAAATTATTTTTTTACCACAATGATGAATTTTCAACCAAAAATATGAAATTTTGTCCAAATAGTGGGTTTTTCAATCCAAAAGATGAATTTTCTATCAACAAAAAACAACGAATTTTCAACTAAACAGTTGTTTTTTCAAATAGAATAGTTAAATTTTCTACTAAAGAGATAATTTTTTAACGAGAAAGATTACATTTCTTGCACAAAAGGTAAATTTTCCACAAAAAATGGAATAGTTAAAGTGAATTTTCAATTTTGATTTTTTAACCAAATACATGAATTTCAAACTAAAAAGATAAATTTCCTACCAAAAATAAAGTGGCTAATTTTCAGTTAGTAAAATAAATTTCCAAACAAAAAACAAGCAAATTTTCAGCAAATGAATTTTCAACCAAAGAAGGTAATTTTTAACCAAAAAGATGAAATTTCAACTAATGAGAGCACTCTTTTATCAAAAAAAGACTATTCCATTTTTGGTTGAAAATTTATCTTTTTTAGTTGAAAATTCAAATATTTCGTTGAAAATTCATGTCTTTTATTGAAAACCAGCTTTTCAGTAGAAAATTAATCTTCTTGGTTGAAAATTCATCTTTTTGATTGAAAATTCAAGTTCAATATTCATAATTTTAGTTGAAAATTCATCTTTTTTGTTAGAAATAAAACGACTTGGTTGGAAATTAAACTTCTTTGTTAAAATTTCATTTTTTTGGTTTAAAATTCATATCTATTTCAGTTGAAGAATTATTCCTTTTGAAAATTTTGAAATAGTTTATCCAGTAATCTGAATTTTTGCTTAAACATTACATTTTTAATAATAATAAAAATTTTAAATTATAATGATAAATCTTTAATGAAAAAATGAATTTTCAATAAAGTAGTTGAATCCTCGCTCAAAAAAGATTTTTAATCAGTTGCATTTTTAACCGAAAAAGACGAATTTCCAACAAAATTTTGGAATTCTCAACCAAAACAGATTCATTTTCAACCAAAAAAAAACTAGGTTTTAAATACAAAATAAAAATTTCGAATAAATTCTCTGAGAAAATTCAAAAATATTTTTGAAGAATTCTAGTAGGTCGAAAAAGTATCATTTTTTTATTTTACAGGATTTTGCAAGATTTTAGAAAAAATTCGAGTCAGTTCAAAAAATATTCAGGATCTTTGGAAGTTTTTAATGTAAATATTTCCAAAACGGACTCGAATTATTCCTAAAATTTTGAAAAATCTTTGAAAATTAAAAAAATTCAACCCGAAAGATTAATTTCCTACCAAAAAAGACTCATTTTCAACAAAGTTTATGAATTTTCATTTAAAAAAAAAATCAATTTTCAGCAAAAAAAAAAACGAATTTTCAAACAAAAATAGTTTTTTTTCATAACAAATAAATGATTTTTTAACCAAAAATATAATAATTAAATTTTCAGTTAAGACAATCAATTTTCAAAAGAAAAATGAGTTCTCAACAAAATAATTCAATTTTAAACTAAAAAAGATAAATTCACAGACCAAAAATATAATATTTCAATTTGCAGTTAGAAAAGTAAATTTAAAAAAAAAACAATTTTCAGCAAAATTAATTAATTTTCAACTAGAAAGAAATGAATTTTCAACTAAAAATATGAAATGTGGTCCAAATAGTGGATTTTTCAATCCAAAAGATGAATTTTCTATCAACAAAAAAAAACAATTTTCAACTAAACAGTTGTTTTTTCCAATGAAAAAAAAGGAATTCTTAACAAAAAATAGAATAGTTAAATTTTCTACTAAACAGATAATTTTTTTACGAAAAAGATTACATTTCTATCACAAAAGGTAAATTTTCCACAAAAAATGGAATAGTTAAAGTGAATTTTCAACTAAAATGATGAATCTTCAGCTAAAAAAAAAATTATTTTTTAACCAAATATATGAATTTCAAACTAAAAAGATAAATTTTCAACCAAAGAAGTTAATTTTTAAACAAAAAGAAGAAATTTCAACTAATGAGAGTACTCTTTTAACAAAAAAGACGGATTTTTAAGAAATAGTTAAATTTTCACTAAAAACAGATAAATTTTCAGTAAAAACAATTAATTTTCAATAAAATTAAAGTAAATTTTCAATGAAATTGTATACTTTTCAACCAAGAAGATTTAATTTCTATCAAAATAGATAAATTTTAGACAAAAAATGGAAATTATTTTTCCAGTGAAAAAAATTGATCCTAAATAAGAAAAATCCCATTTTCAACCAAAAAGATCAATTTTCACATTTTTACAAATTTTTGGAGAAAAATCTGGCCCAGTTCAATTTTAACAATTTTTTAAATAATATACAATTTAAAATAATTCGGAAATCTTTTACTTAAAAAATTTTCCATTTAAGATGTTTATGTTCAAGCGTACATTTTTAAATTGAATAATTTCAAAATGCAGTCTTGAAGACTTAAATATTAAAAATTAAAAGCGATTGAAATTGAAAATTTTTGATAAAAAACCCCGATTTTAACGTCAAAAATTAAACTGTTTCAATTCAAAAACCTTAGTCGTTAAAAAAGTATAAATAATTTTTGTTCTGTTTACAAAATAAATAATTTGTAAGTGAAATTGTTTAATTTTGATGTATAAATAACAATTGAACACTTATTATTTGTAGGACAATTCAAATAATTTTTAGAGATAATTAGAGATTTTGAAAAGATTCAAAATTAATTAAAACCTTGACATGATTTCAAATTATTTAAAGAAAATTTATAAACTTTTTAAGAACTGTGCAGGGCTTGAGAAGAATAAAAGCTTTTTTTTAAAGATTGATAGGAAAATTGAAAATGATTTTTTATTTTGAAAATTATTTCAAGAGAATATTCAAAAAGATTTTCAAAAATGAATCTGAAAGATTGTGAAGTAATTTTTCTAATTTTGCAGGATGTTCTCAAAATTTTAGGAATAATTCAAATCATTTCAAAAGATATTCAGAAGTTATAATAAAATTTTTAAAATAATTTTGAATTTGGAAAATTTAAAAACAACATTTAGGTTATTTTAAGTATTTAAAAACTATTTGAAATAAAATAAACTTAAAAATTAAACTTCTAATGTAAAAAAGTGTTCAGTTTAAAAAAATGTAATTGTTTCTAGCTTAAGATTGGTTAAAATACTATAATTTAAAAAAATTTTAATTCATTGATCTTCAATTTAGAGCATTGAAAATCATAACATGGATTTATATTTTTGAAACTGAATCTGAATCTTTGATTGGTTTTGAATTAAAGAAACCATTCCTCTGAAATTTTTTTTAATTTAACCAAAAATTACTTCAAAATGAACAAAATCATTTTAAATTATAAAAAAGTTTTCATTGAAAATGATTTTTCATTTTGAAAATTATTTCAAGAGAATATTCAAAAAAAATTCCAACATTTTAAAAAATGAATCTGAAAGATTGTGATGTAATTTTTATAATTTTGCAGGATTTTCTCAAAATTTAAGGGAAAATTCAAATCATTTCAAAAGATATTCAGAAGTTATAATAAAATTTTTTAAATAATTTTGAATTTGGAAAAATTTAAAACAACATTTAGGTTTTTGAAGATTTTGAAATAAAATTTTGAAGCTTTTTAAGGATTTCTAATCTATTTAAAATAAAAATAATTAAACTTCTAATATAAAAAAGTTTTCATTTAAAAAAAGTTTAATCGTTCGAGTTTCAATGTTTCTAGCTTAAAATTGGTTAAAATAATATAATTTTTAAAATTTTTAAATAATTGATCTTCAATTTAGAGCATTGAAAATCATAACATGGATTTATATTTTTGGAACTGAATCTGAATCATTGATTTGTTTTGAATTAAAGAAACCGTTCCTCTAACATTTTTTTTTAATTTAACCAAAAATTACTTCAAAATGAAGAAAATCATTTTAAATTATAAAAAAGTTTTCACTGAAAATGATTTTTCAGTTTGAAAATTATTTCAAGAGAATATTCAAAAAGATTTCCACAATTTTCAAAAATGAATCTGAAAGATTGTGAGGTAATTTTTATAATATTGCCGTTTCTTTGAACCAAAGAAATTTCTTTGAATTAAAAGATTAAATAAAATACAAATAAAATAAAAGAGAAAATTATTTCAAGAGAATATTCAAAAAAATTTCCAAAATTTTCAAAAATGAATCTGAAAGATTGTGAGGTAATTTTTATAATTTTGCCGTTTCTTAGAACCAAAGAAATTTCTTTGAATTAAAAGATTAAATAAAATAAAAATAAAATAAACGAGAAAATTATTTCAAGAGAATATTCAAAAAAATTTCCAACATTTTCAAAAATGAATCTGAAAGATTGTGAGGTAATTTTTATAATTTTGCCGTTTCTTTGCACCAAATAAATTTCTTTGAATCAAAAGAAAATTCGTTGACTGAGAGCCAGCGAATATTTCTCTTTGATTGTAAGACTCTTTTTTCTGAAATCTTCTTTCAACACTTTCAACTCATTTTGTACTTCCGCTATACATCGTTTTTTTTTGGTTCGAAATAAAACGCAAATTTTTTTCTGTGTATTATAAAGGCAAAAAAAGCTTCCTAAATCTAAATGCTTTTTTGATATCTGCATGAAAGGAGAAATTATTCGGATTTTTTTTTAATTTGATCATAAATTGCTCTTGACAACAATCCTTTTGATTGATTTAATAAATAACGCAAAATTTTTAATCATTGTGGAAAAGTGTTTTTTATGATATTAATAATCATCGGGTAAATAATAATTGGTTTGAATATGATCTTTGGAAAATTCTCGTTAAAATATTTAGGCAATTAAAAGCTCAATTATAATTTAAACCAAAACTCGGGTAAAAAATTCTTGAAAAAAAAATGTTTTCTTGGTTATAGATGAAAATTTGGTTGATTCAAAAAAAATTTAGTTGCCTCAACAAAATATTTGATATACCCTACCAAATTTTTTGGTTGAATTTAGGCTACAGAATACGTAATTAAATTCAAACCGTATTTTTTTTAGCCACCGACTAAAGTTTTCCGGAAAATATTTATTGGGAAATTAAAAATTTAATTAATTTATAAATAAATGCCTCGTAATTGAGTCGAGGAATGGAAAATTTGGTCGGAACCCCTCGGGAATTTGAAATCATTCGCGAAATCGACACTGCTAATTAAAATTGTCCAATTCTGAACGGGTCAAAATTAAAATCGTAGAAGAATTCATTTTAAAATAATCACGATTTTTTTTCATTCATTAATTTTTATTTTATTTATTTATTTAATGGTATAACAGAAAAGAAATTTTTTAATTTTTAGTACTGGAACTTATCATTCCTAAGTACAGAAAATTAAAACTATTTTTACATGAATCTATAAATAAATACAATAAATTACAGGAAAGTACAACTTTTTTCTAGTATTGAGACGAATTTTGTACTTTTTTGTATTTTCATGTAAATTGTTGTATTTTATTGTAGTTGTAATTTTCCACAAGAATTTACAAAAAAATTGCAACTACAAGAATCTGCAGGAATTTACATTTTTTGGAACCAAAAAGTTGTTCTTTTTCGACCTAGGATGATAAATATTTAGAATATTGCAATGAGATAATTTTTAATTAAGATGCGATCATGTATACATGATCGCATCTTAATCGATCATCGATCTTTTTTTAATATATAGCAATCGATTGGACACCATATATGTCATGTAAAGTTATGTAATTGCAATATTCTCAATATTTGTCATCCTAGGTCGAAAAAAATAACTTTTTCACTGAAGATAAAAATTGAATATTGCAATGAGATAATTTTAAATTAAGATGCGATCATGTATACATGATCGCATCTTAATCGATCATCGATCGTTTTTTTTTTAATAGCAATCGATTGGCACAACATATGTCATTTAAAGTTATGTAATTGCAATATTTTCAATATTTGTCATCCTAGGTCGAAAAAGAACAACTTTTTGACTAAAAATAAAAATTGAACAATTGAGAAAGAATTGATCTCGGTCATTTAAATTAAAAGATTCGTACTCTTGAAGATAAAAAATTTTTTACTTGAAGTTGTAAAAACTAAACCGCAAATTAAGACACTCAAAGTGAAATACACACTTTGGAATTTTAAACTTTTGAAATTAAAAGCCGTTAAACTGTAAAATTTTAACTTTTATACTTTTAATTTCTAAATTTTCAAAATTATATCATTTTAAGCAATTTTAAGCTGGAAACATTAATTTATACATTAAAATTAGTTTTGAAGTCTTTTTAAATATTCTCTTAAAAATTTGTTTTAAACAAATAATTTAAAAAATCATCACAATTTTTTTTTTAATCCTGCAAAAGTAAAAAAAAACTACCTTAAAATCATCCAGATTCTTTTTTGACAAAATTCAATTGTCATTTATTAATCAAAAAAGTTTGTTTTAAATCTGTTAGATATTATCTTAAAATTCATTTTTCAAAATAAAAAATCATTTTAAATTTTCCCAGCAAAATTAGGAATTTATTTTTATTTTCTTAAAACTTTTAAAAATCCTTGATAAGCTTCAAAATTTTATTTCGAAACCTTCAGAAATCTAAATTTAGTTTTTATTTTTCAAAATATTTTTCAGTTTTAAATTAGCTCAAATTTTTCCCAAATTGATATTTGTTCAATTGTTATTTATCCATAAAAATTCAATGATTTCACGTACATTTATTAAAAAAATTTTAAATAGAACAATTAAAAGTTCTTTGGTTAAAGATTCATAATTTTAGTTGAAAATTCATTCAAAGTTAACTTTTTTGTTGAAAATTTATCTTTTTTATCGAAAATTAGTTTTTTTGGTTTGAAAATGGTACAAAATTCAGCTATTTGGTTGAAAATTAATTTTTTTTTAGAAATTAATGTTTTAGAAAATTTATTTTTTTAATTGAAAATTCAACTTTTTGGTTACAAATTCGTTTTTTTTAGCAAGTTAATCCTCTTAGTTAAAAAATCAACTATTTGGTTGAAAATTGAACTATTTGGTTGAAAATTTATATATTTTGTTACAAATTCGTCTTTTTGGTAGAAAATCAATCTCCTTGGTTGAAAATTTAATTCTTTGATTAATAATTTATCGATTTTTATCAAAATTCTTTGTTTTTTGTAGAAAATTAAACAATTTGTTATTTTAACTGAAAAAATTTTTTAGTTAAAATATTAAATATTACGTTTTTTGTTGAAAATTTATCTTTTTAAGATAAAAATTAAACTACTTTGTTGAAAATTCGCTTTTTTGTAGAAATAAAAAATTCATTTGAACTAAATCGATTCAATTTCAATAAAAAAAAATAAATTTCTAACCAAAGAGTTCAATTTTCTACTAAAAAGACCAAATTCCAATAAAATAAAATAGATTCGACTAAAATTGAATAGTTAAGTTTTTAGTTAAAAAAAATTATTTTCAATAAAAAAAACTAATTTTCAGTTAAAGAAATGAAATTTCAACAAAAATATTAATCTTCTAGCAAAAAAGAATAATTTTTAACAAATTACGTGAATTTTTTTTTTTAACCAAACAGATGAATTTTCAACCAAAAAGATTAAATGTCTATCGAAAAAAAATGACGAAAAATAGAATAATTACATTTATAGTTGAAAAGATTAATTTTCAATTTAAAAAAAAAAACTAATTTTCTACCAAAAAAGACAAATTTTCAAGAATAGTAAAAAAAAAATCAATTTTTAGTTAGAGAAATTAGTTTTTAACCAAATATATACATATATTTACTGAAAATTAAAATATTTCATTTTTGCTGGAAAATTAATCTTTTTTAATTGAAACTTCAACTAGGGGTTGAAAATGTACGTATTTTGTTAAAAATCCGTATTTTTGGTAGAAAATTATTCTCCTTGGTTGAAAATTTAACTTTTGGTTAATATTTTTTGGCTTTTGATCAAAATTCTTTGTTTGTTGTAGAAAATAATTTTTTTGGTTAAAAATGCAACTATTTGGTTGAAAATTAAACTTTTTTTTTATTTAAAATAAAAATATTTTTCAGTTGAAATATTAACTTTTACGTTTTTCGATGAAAATTCATTTTTTTGGTTAAAAATTAATTCTTTCAATTGGAAATTTAACTATTCCAATTTTGGTAGAAAATTTAACTTTTTTGCTGAAAATTCAACTGTTTGGTAGACAATTTATGTATTTTGTTCAAAATTCGTCTTTTTGGTAGAAAATTAATCTTCTTTGTTGAAAATTTAACTGTTTTGTTAATAATTTATCAATTTTGTTGAAAATTCTTTTTTTTTTTTTTGGAGAAAATCTTTTTTTTTGGTAAAAAAGGCAACTTTTTGGTTGAAAATTAAACTGTTTTTGATTTCAAATAAAATTCAACAATTTGATAGAAAGTTCAACTATTTGGTAAAAAAATTCAACTGTTCTGTAGATACATCACTTTTTTTGTTGAGAATTATTTAAAAAATAAAAATTTAACTATTGCATTTTTGGTTAAAAACTGATCTTTTTTAGTTTAAAAATTTAATTCTTTGGTTCCAAATTTATGTAATTTATCGAAAAATAGTTGTTTTTTTTCGGAGAAAATTCAACATTATTGATGACATTTTTTTTCTTTATTGTCTGAAAAATCTTTTTCGATTTAAAATTGAACTCTTGTTAAAAATTCATTTTTTTTTGGCGGTGGATTATTTTTATTGAAAATTCATTTCTTTGGTTCAAAAACAACTATTTTGTTAAAAATTCGTTTTTTGGTGAAAAATTAGTTTTTTTATTGAAAATGTAACTATTCCATTTTTGGTTGAAAATGTATCTTTTTACTTGAAAATTCAACTATTTAGTTGATTTATTTACTTTGTTGAAAATTAATCTTTTTTGGTAGAAATTTAAATCTCTTTTGTTCGAAGTATGAACTATTACATTTCTTGTTAAAACTCATCTTTTTGGTTAAAAATTAATTTTTTCAACTGGAAATTTAACTATTCAATTTTTGGTAGAAAATGGATTTTTTTTAGTTGAAAATTTAACTGTTTGGTTAATAATTTATGAATTTTGTTCAAAATTCTTTTTTTTCGAAAATCAACTTTTTGGTTTAGAACGGAACTGTTCGCTTGAAAATTAAACTATTTTTGATTTAAAATAAAAAAATTTTCAGTCGAAATAGTAACTATTACGTTCGTAAAATTTTTTTAGTTTTTAGTTAAAACTTCAACTATTTTGTTATAGATTTATGTATTTTGTTAAAAATTCGTCTTTTTGGTAGAAAATTAAACTACTTTGTTGAAAATTCGGTTTTTTGTAAAAAAAAGTTCTTTTTTGTCTTAAAAATTCAACAACAACCAAAAATTATTTTTTCTATATTATTTATATTTGATTAATATCACAAAATATTTGTATAAAATAATTAGAATGCACTCTTAAATTTGTTTAACACTTAACTTATTTGTAAATTATATTACCGTAATGAAAATTTTCATTTTATAAATTAAAATGAATATTATTTCCAATATAAATTGTGAACTGTTCGTTATAACATGTATATGAGTATATAAATTTCAATTTGATAAATGCTACAAATAATATTAATTTTTATTATTATATAAGTTGTACAAAATTAAAGAAAATGAATTCTCGGTAATTATTGCCTTTTATACTCTATATGTGGTAATCCATTCACCACTAATATTTTATTATGCATTGAGTGATGTACTGAATTTTTTTCATAAGAAATTAATTTTCAAATTTTTATCATATATGATGCAAGTTATTACGAAAAAGTAAAATGTATTTTAGTATAACTTTTTTTATACGTGAACATTTTTATCGAACCTGTTGTTTACGTAAAAATAAGTAAATTCTTTTATTATAAGAAAAAAATTATCCTGCCCAGGCGGAAATATTATATATAGTTTATATATAGTGTGAAGTATTATATATAATATTCATTTATTTTATACATTTTTTATATAAAACAAATGAATATTATATATAATACTTCACACTATATATAAACTATATATAATATTTACGCCTGTATGTCTATAGAACTTTTTAGGCCTTCATAAACGTTACAGTATCTTTCTTATAAATTAAACAAAGAAATAAAAAATATATATATATTATTTTTTTCCTTCTGCGGAAATCTGTTTATAATTTTTTTAAATAATTTTTTTTACGTATCGCATAATTTAATGAAGAAAAATATTTTCTACCTGATATATTCTGCGACTGTACTTGTACATAGAATATGTCTAATTTTACATATAATTTTCTATAGACAAAAATTGTATGTAAAATATTTTTCATAAAATGAAGCCCAGCTTATAAATTTTATTTTTTAAATCCACATATGTTATATAGGAAATAATACAAAAACGTTGCACAAAGTATTTGGTTTACATCATCGGACTTACGTCGATTTTTATATACTATTTTTATGAAGCATTGTTTTCACCTGATAGTTTAATTTTTTTATTAGGTTCATCCTCGTTATCATTGTCGTTTCAAAATGTAAATAATATCTTCCATTAGTAAAAATATTAAAGTTTAAAATTTAACTGCTCAATTTTCCTATCTTTGAAAGTTGGTATTCGTCGTTTAGTTACCGTTACCGTTACTTAGTTAACCATAAGGCGCTCTCATCGACCATGGGCGATCTGTGTTTATTTGAACTCGAGATGTTTGTTTTTAATAAGAAGCTTAGTGGAAGTATATGCATTTATACTTCGGTATATATCGATTCCTTTCACGCATTTTTTAAAAAGAAGGCTTTTAATTAACATTTTTAATATTTTATTCGTATTTTGAAAGATTCATTTTCGATTTAACGCTTTTGTCATAGTTCATTTATATTTCAAAATGTTTGAAAATTTCGAAATTTTGAGTACCATTTATTTTTTTTATTGTGTTTGGATTTTTTATGATAAATTTTGTTAATTTTTTATTTAAAAACCAACTTTACATCTTTGTTTAACTTTTCAGAAGGACCTTGGCCTTTTTTCAACGAATAGGATAAATTAGTTTAGGGTATCAAGAAAGAATGTATTTCCAATAATTCGTTTCTACGATAGCTTGCAAATATATAATAATTATTAATTATTTTAACAATTTTCATAAACATATTTAGAGTTTGGCTATTTTTCAAGGAATAGGTACAGTTTGTTTACAAAGTCAACCACGAATTTCTTTCTGATGACACTTTTCTATGTTGCTTCGTAAATTTACAATAATTATTAATAATTCAAACAATTTGCATAAACAACTTCAGAGTTTGGCTATTTTTCAACGAATAGGCTAAATTTCTGTTACAATATTCACTAAGAATATCCTTCCGATGACTCTGTTCTATGAAGCTTTGCAAATTTACAATAATTATTAATTATGTAAACAGTCTTCATAAACATATTTAGGGTTTGGGTATTTTTTAAGGAATAGGCACAATTTTTTTACGGAGTCAGCTGAGAATATCTTTCCGATAACTCTTTTCTATGTTGCTTTATAAATTTAAAAGAATTATTAATTATTTAAACAATTTTGATTGAAAAATTAAGAGTTTGGCTATTTCTCAACGAATAGGCTCAATTTTGTACAGAATTAAGTAAGAATATCTTTCAGATTACTTTTTTTATGATGTTAAGAAAAGTCTTTCTGATGACTATTTTCTATGTTGCTTATGTAAATTCACAAGAACGATTAATTTTTTTAACAATTTCTATAAACGAATAAGCTCAATTTGTTTACGGAATCAACTAAGAATGTCTTTCCGATGACTCTTTTCTATGTTGCTTTGTAAATTTACAAGAATTAATAATAATTTAAACAATTATGATACAGAAATTTAAAGTTTGGCTATTTTTTAACAAATATGCTAAATTTGTTTACACAATTAGCTGAGAATGTCTTTCTAATTACTTTTTTGTATGATGATTTGCAAATTTTCAAAAATTATTAATTATTTAAACAATTTTCATAAACAAATTAAGAGCCCGGTCATTTTTCAACGAATTGGATCAATTAGTTTAGGGAATAAAGAAAGAATGTATTCCCAATAAATATTTTCTACGATACTTGGAAAATATACAATAATTATTCATTATTTTAAAAATTTTCCTAAACATATTCAGAGTTTGTCTATTTTTTAAGGAATAGGCAGAATTTGTTTACGGAATCAACTAGGAATGTCTTTTCGATGACTATTTTATATGCTGCTTTGTAAATTTACAAGAATTATTAATAGTAATATCATTATTTTTAACGAATTGGCTCAATTTGTTTACAGAACCGAAAAGAATGTATTAAAAATAAGTCTTTCCTATGTTACTTTGCAAATTTACAATAATTGTTAATTATTTTAACAATTTTCATAAACATATTCAGAGTTTGTCTGTTTTTCAACAAATAGGCTCACTTTGTTTACGAATTCAACTAAGAATATCTTTCCGATGACTGTTTTATATTTTGCTTTGTAAATTTACAATAATTTTCAATTATTTAAACAATTTTAATTAAAAAACTGAGAGTTTGGCTATTTTTTCACGAACAGGCTCCATTTTTTATAGAATTAAGTAAGAATAGCTTTCCATTTTTGCTAGAATGCTCTGCAAATTTCTAAGAATGAATAATTATTTAAACAATTTTGATCAACAAATCAAGAGTTTGGCTTTTTTAAGAATAGGCTCAATTTGTTTACGGAATCGATAAAGAATGTTTTTTCAAATAGCTCTTTCTTATGATACTTTGAAAATTTACAATAATTATTAATTATTTAAACAATTTTCATAAACACATTCGGAACAATTTGTTTACGGAGTCAACTAAGATTGTCTTTCCGATGACTCTTTACTATGTTTTGTAAATTTACAAGAATTATTAATTATTTAAACAATTTCGATTAAATAATTTAGAATTTGGCTATTTTTCAACGCATAGGCTCAATTTTTTACAGAATTAGATAAGAATATCATTCCGCTGACATTTTTCTATAATGCTTTGTAAATTTCAAAGAATTATTTATTATTTAAACAATGTTGATAAATAAATCAAGAGTTTGGCTATTTTTTAAAGAATAGGCTCAATTTGTTTACGGACTCAATAAAGAATGTTTTTCAAATACCTCTTTCCTATGATACTTTGAAAATTTACAATAATTATTAATTATTTAAACAATTTTCATAAACACATTCGGAACAATTTGTTTACGGAGTCAACTAAGATTGTCTTTCCGATGACTCTTTACTATGTTTTGTAAATTTACAAGAATTATTGATTATTTAAACAATTTCGATTAAATAATTTAGAATTTGGCTATTTTTCAACGCATAGGCTCAATTTTTTACAGAATTAGATAAGAATATCATTCCGCTGACATTTTTCTATAATGCTTTGTAAATTTCAAAGAATTATTTATTATTTAAACAATGTTGATAAATAAATCAAGAGTTTGGCTATTTTTTAAAGAATAGGCTCAATTTGTTTACGGACTCAATAAAGAGTGTTTTTCAAATACCTCTTTCCTATGATACTTTGAAAATTTACAATAATTATTAATTATTTTAAAAATTTTCATAAACACATTGAGAACAATTTGTTTACGGAGTCAACTAAGATTGTCTTTCCGATGAATTTTCACTATGTTTTGTAAATGTACAAGAATTATTAATTATTTAAACAATTTCGATTGAAAAATTTAGAGTCTGGTTATTTTTCAACGAATATGCTCCATTTTTTACAGAATTATTTATTCTGCATCGTGAGAGGGTATCCATGCGAAGCCATGTATAAATCAAAATTATTGAAGTAAAAATCAATTTTATGGTATTTTATTGAAATTCATTTCCAAATAAAATAAATGAATGTAAACAAATTGGTCGCGCGCGGAGCGCGCGTATGAGGCTCTAGTTTGGTTAAAAATTGATCTTTTTGGTTCTAAATTCAACCATTTATGCAAAAAAATTCAAAGCGAAAAAATATGAACTGAAAATTAATCAAATAAAATTTTAACTAACATCACATCCATTGCTCAAAGTGCTTAGAGGGAAATTTATGTCATTTGTTAAAAATTGAAAATTGAAAAAGTGACATATTTAAACAAAAAGATTGACCAAAAACGATTAATTACTAACCCAAAAAGTGACTAACAGTGACTAATGATGATTAATAATGTAACTAATGTCCTTTTGAATTTAATAGAATTTCAAAAAACTCGATGAAATTTATAAAAATTCCAGGTAAATTTTAACGAATTCAGAATAATTTCATAAGACTTACAATTCAACTTAAATTCAGAAACATTGAAAAAATCCCCAAAATTGTCTTGATTTCAGTTAAATTAGAGCGAATTTAGTGAAATTTAAGAGAAATGAAAAATATGAAAAAATGCATTGAAACATTTTTTCCACCAGGGACTTTAGAAAGCTTCAATTAACCCCCTTTTTATCTTTTATTGCCAAAGTGATTATTTAATTCCTCGGAATTGTTGAATTGGCAACTATTGTTTAAAAAAAGATTAACTTCTAATTAACTCTTATTTATATCGAGAAGTCAGCCGATATGGGTGTATCTCGTTATTCATAAAATTGGCTGCTTGAAACCAGAGACGAATGGGTATGAAGAAAGGATCTCAATAGAAGTCTTGAATGGTCTCGGATGAATTCCTTTATATTAATCCTACCTGAAAAGTTTGTAAATATTTACCTTTAAAAAAATTCTCGTTATCTAGTTGTTGCTAGTAGAATTAGCATTTTAATCTTGAAATACTTTTAACATAGAATCTTTTATAAATGGAATAAAACAGTATTTCAGATACAAATTTAAAAATTTCAGATTTATTAATTCATTTTAAACTAAAAAATGTATTTTCTACTATAAAAGATGGTTTTTAAACAAAACTAGAACCTGATATGCGCGCTCCGCGCGCGACCAATTTATTTACATGTATTTATTTTATTTGGAAATGAATTTCAATAAAATACCATGAAATTAATTTTTACTTCAATAATTTTGATTTGTACATGGCTTCGCATGGATACCCTCTCACGATGCAGAATAAATAATTCTGTAAAAAATTGAGCCTATTCGTTGAAAAATAGCCAGACTCTAAATTTTGCAATCGAAATTGTTTAAATAATTAATAATTCTTGTACATTTACAAAACATAGTAAAGATTCATCGGAAAGACAATTGAGCCTATTCTTAAAAAAAGCCAAACTCTTGACTTGTTTATGAAAATTGTTTAAATAATTATACATTCTTTGAAATTTGCAGAGTATTACAGCAAAAAGTTACTGGAAAGATATTCTTACCTAATTCTATAAAAAATGGAGCCTATTCGTTAAAAAATAGCCAAATTCTCAGTTTTTTAATTAAAATTGTTTAAATAATTGAAAATTATTGTCAATTTACAAAGCAACATAGATAACAGTCATCGGAAAGATATTATTAGTTGAATTCAGAAACAAAGTGAGCCTATTTGTTGAAAAACACCCAAACTCTGAATATGTTTATGAAAATTGTTAAAATAATTAACAATTATTGTAAATTTGAAAAGTAACATAGCAAAGACTTATTTTTAATACATTCTTTTTAGTTCTGTAAACAAATTGAGCCAATTCCTTAAAAATAATGATATTACAAATAATAATTCTTGTAAATTTACAATGCAGGATTCCTTGAAAAATAGACAAAATCGAAATATGTTTAGGAAAATTGTTAAAATAATGATGAATTATTGTATATTTGCAAAGTATCGTAGAAAAGATTTATTGGGAATACATTCTTTCTTGATTCCCTTAACTAATTGATCCTATTCGTTGAAAAATGACCGGGTTCTTAATTAATTTATGAAAATTGTTTAAATTATTAATCATTCTTGAAAATTTGCAAATCATCATACAAAAAAGTCATTGGAAAGACATTCTCAGCTAATTCTTTTGAATTTACAAAGCAACATAGAAAAGAGTCATCGGAAAGACATTCTCAGTTGATTTCGTAAACAAATTGAGCTTATTCGTTTATGGAAATTGTTTAAAAAATTAATCGTTCTTGTGAATTTACATAAGCAATATAGAAAATAGTCATCAGAAAGACTTTTCTCAACATCATAGAATAAAGTAATCTGAAAGATATTCTTACTTAATTCTATACAAAATTGAGCCTATTCGTTGAGAAATAGCCAAACTCTTAATTTTTCAATCAAAATTGTTTGAATAATTAATAATTCTTGTACATTTATAAAGCAACATAGAAAAGAGTTATCGGAAAGATATTCTCAGTTGACTCTGTAAACAAATTGTGCCTATTCCTTGAAAAATATTCAAACTCTACATATGTTTATGAAGACTGTTTAAATAATTAATAATTCTTGTAAATTTGCAAAGCTTCATAGAACAGAGTCATCGGAAGGATATTCTTAGTGAATTCTGTAAAAGAACTTTAGCCTATTCGTTGAAAAATAGCCAAACTCTGAAGTTGTTTATGCAAATTGTTTAAATTATTAATAATTATTGTAAATTTACGAAGCAGCATAGAAAAGTGTCATCAGAAAGACATTCGTAGTTGACTTTGTGAACAAAATGTACCTATTCCTTGAAAAATAGCCAAACTCTAAATATGTTTATGAAAATTGTTAAAATAATTAATAATTATTATATATTTGCAAGCTATCGTAGAAAAGAATTATTGGAAATACATTCTTTCTTGATACCCTAAACTAATTTATCCTATTCGTTGAAAAAGGCCAAGGTCCTTCTGAAAAGTTAGACAAAAATGTAAAGTTGGTTTTTAAATAAAAAATTAAAAAAATTTATCATAAGAAATCCAAACACAATAAAAAAATAAATGGTACTCAAAATTTCTAAAGTTTCAAACATTTTGAAATATAAATGAACTATGACTAAAACGTTACATCGAAAATGAATCTTTCAAAATGCGAATAAAATATTAAAAAGGTTAATTAAAAGCCTTCTTTTTAAAAAATGCGTGTGAGGAATCGAATATATACCGAAGTATAAATGCATACACTTCCTCTAAGCTTCTTATGAAAACAAACATCTCGAGTTCAAATAAACACAGATCGCCCATGGTCAATGAGATCGCCTTATGGTTAACTAAGTAACGGTAACGGTAACTAAACTACGAATACCAACTTTCAAAGATAGGATACTTGAATTTTCAACAAAATAATTAAACTTTTAACATAATAGTTGAATTTTCAACATAAATATATAAATTTCCAACAAAAAGTGTCGTAGTTTATATTTCAATCAAAAAAGAGGAAATTTATACAAAAAAAAAGTTGTTTAAAGCCAAAAAGACGAATTTTCAACAAATAAAGATTTTTCACTAGAGAAAGAAAATTTTACCTAAATTGTTGAACCTTCAAGTCAAAAGACGAATTTTCTCTACAAAAATTGAATTTACAAACCAAATTTTTTCACCAAATAAGGAGAATTTTCAACTAAAAAATATCAATCTTAAACAAATGGAAAAGTTACATTTTCAGTTAAAAAATTAATTTTAAACCAAAAAACAAGACTTTTCCACTAAAGAGTTAAATTTTTAACTAAATATGCCTTCAATCAAAAAAATAAATTTTCAACAATGCAGATTAACTTTTACCCAAGTAGTTGAATTTTCAATTTAAAAAGATTAAGTTTCAACAAAATAGTTCAACTTTCAACCAAAGAGATGAATTTTCAACTAAAAATATAACTCTTCAAAAAAAAATAGTTGAATTTTCTGTTAAAAAAGATTTTAGTTGACTTTTCACGCTCATAATATGAATTTTTAACCAAGAAATAAGTTTTTTTATTAATAATTACAGTAATTATATTTTTTTATTATTTAAAATTATTTATAACTACTATATTTTCCTTAAATAATAATTTATTAATTAATACAAATAATAATTTAATTAAATATAATATATTTATAAACTTAATATTTTTAAATTTAATTATAACTATATTATTTTATCGAATTTTTAATATTTTATATTTGAGTCACTACAATTTTTTAAATTTTAAGTAATAAAAATATTTAAAATTGAATTTTCAATCCAAAAAGACGAATTTTTACCCAAGAAGTATGACTTTTTTAAAAAATTGTTGAATTTTCATCCAGAAAGGATTCAATTTGAATTTTTAAGATCAAAATATGAATTTTTAACCAAGAAATAAGTTTTTTTATTAATAATTACAGTTATTATCTTTTTTGATTATTTAAAATTATTTATAACTACTATCATTTTCTTAAATAATAATTGATTAATCAATATAACTAATAATTTAATTAAATATAATATATTTATAAAATTAATATTTTTAAATTTAATTATAACTATATTATTTTATTGAATTTTTAATATTTTATATTTGAGTCACTAAAATTTAATTTTCAATCCAAAAAGACGAATTTTTACCCAAAAGGGATGACTTTTTAAAAAAATTCTTGAATTTTCATCCAGAAAGGATTCCAGTTGACTTTTCAAGATCAAAATATGAATTTTTAACCAAGAAATAAGTTTTTTTATTAATAATTACAGTAATTATATTTTTTTATTATTTCAAATTATTTATAACTACTATAATTTTTTAAAAGAATAATTTATTAATTAATATAAATAATAATTTTTCCATTAAGCTACTAGAGATATCGAGAGAAGAAACTTTTTAGTAGTTATGTGGTTCGATTCCCAGCGGAGCGAAAGGAGAAGTTCTTTTTTCAGAAAAAAATTATTTAAAAATTAAAAATTAAATTATTTAAAAATTAAAAATTAAATTAATTAATTAATTAAATTGAAAATTATTTAAAAACCTAGTCTGAAAAGACGTTAAATATTTTCTGTCATTCTCTAATGATAACACAGATTCCTTGGCCAATTTTATTTGTACCATCTAGCAAAATAATGCGTGTATTTCTGAAAAAAGTTTCTTCTCTCGATCTCTCTAGTAGCTTAACGGAAAAGCACCTGACCGGAAATCAGTAGTTCTGTGGTTCGATTCCCAGCGGAGCGAAAGAAGAAATTTTTTTTTCAGAAAAAAATTATTTAAAAATCATTTTTCTTGCATAGCTCCATCTAGTCTGAAAAGACGTTAAATATTTTCTTTTATTCTCCAATGATAATACAGATTCCTTGAACTATTCCATTTGTGTTTGAAAATTGATCTTTTTTAGTCGGAAATTCAAATATTTGGTTGCAAATTCATAAATTTCGTTCAAAAGTTATATTTTTTGACAGAAAATTGGTTGAAAATATATTTCTTTTTTTGAAAAGCTATCTTTTTGGTTGAAAATCAAAGTACTTTGTTAAAAATTCATTTTTTTAAACTGAAAATTGCAATTTTTGATTGAAAATTATTTTTTGTATTGAAATATTATATTTTTGAGTTCAAAATTCAACTATATTGTAGAAAGTTCTTTTTTAGGCTCAAAAATTCAATCATTTGGTAGAAAATTGATTTTTTAAACTGAAAATTAGTTTCTTGAAATGAAAATGTAGCAATTCCATTTTTGGTTCAAATTTCATCTTTTTTATTTTGAAAATTCAACTATTTGGTTAAAAATGAATGTAATTTGTTAAAAATTCGTCCTTTTTGTAGAAAATTAATCTTCTTGCTTTAAAATTTGACATTTTGAATTCAATTTTTTTTTTATTGACTAAAAAATCTTTTTTGGTTAAAAACTCAACTCTTGTTGAAAATTCGTGTTTTCGGATTAAAGATTCAACTGTTTTGTAGAAAATTTGAATTTTCTCTCGAAAATTCAACAGTTTGGTAGAGAATTCAACTAATTGGTCGAATTTTGAACTAATTTGTTAAAAATTAATTTTTTTAAACTAAAAATTTCAATGTTTAGTTAAAAATTAACTTTCTAATTGAAAATTTATATTTTCGTGTTAAAAAATCAACAGCATTGTAGAAAATTCCTCTTCCAGGCTTCAAAATTCAACAATTTGGGAGAAAATTCAGTTTTTTCAATTGAAATTTAATTTTTTGAAGCGAAAATGTAACTATTCGATTTTTGGTTAAAAACTGATGTTCTTAATTCAACAATTTTGTTCAAAAATTATCTTATTTGTTGAAAATTTGAAATTGCGTAACTTAAAAATAAATTTTTTGCTCAGTTACAATTTTTTTGAAAATTTGCAAAAACATGTTTTTTTGGATTGAGTCATATGCACACATTTAAAAAAAAGTTGAATATGTCGAACCTGAAATTTATTCAGCTTGAACCAAAGAAACATTTTTTATTTTCCTTTTTCGGAAAAAAATTTTTGTCGTTTAGGATTTTTGGGATTTCATATTTTTTTGCGATTTTGGAACGTTATAAACATCACGAAAAAAATGTTTCCCATGAATAAAAAATAATAAAATGTTTCTTTGCTTCAAGCTGACCCAATTTCAGGTTCGAATCAATCCAAAAAACATGTTTTTGTATATTTTCAAAAAAATTTTAATGAAGCAGATTTTTTATAAGTATATCCAATTATATATCCTAAGTATATCCAATTTTTAAAAATAAATCTTTAAGGGCAGAAATCATTGAAAAATCATTGAAAATTATTCAAAAATGTAACATTTCTTACAAAAATATTGTTTGTCCTTTTCAACATATGAAAATAAATGTTTAATCTTTCCCCTATTTTCCCCTTTTTCGTGAGAACTAATATTTTGTTGGGACAAGAAAATTTTGTTATGTAGCAATTTATGGCTCATAAATTGTATGTATAACATTTGTCATAACTATACAATTATTTATTATTTACACAATTAGATAAGAGAAAATGATTTCATGAATGAGTTTCAAATATAAGGTTTTATTCTTACGCGCAAATTACGTTGCAAGAAAAATATGCCATTAAAATATCATAGAAATACAATATCCCATTAAGATACCATA
>CAKNYM010045913.1:12485-45878 GCA_932195095.1 Andricus curvator
AATGGTATCGCGATGAATATAGTCTGGGACTCAGTCTGGGACTCTTGGAGGGGCACCAAAATGTTATAAAAATGGAAAGCCTCCTTCTTTGAATAATTATAAAATATTACAATACTACATAAAAGAAAGTTATACAGAAAATCCTGAACTGATTAGGCTATGGTATTGCGATGAGTGTTGTCTGGGACTCAGTCTAGGACTCTTGGACGGGCACCAAATTGTTGTAAAAATTGAAAGCCTCTTTCTCTGAATATTTATAAGAGATTTAAGTACTACGTGAACGAAAGTTAAACAGAAAATCCTGAACTGTTTAGGCAATGGTATCGCGATGAGTGTAGTATATACATGGAAAAAATTAATTCTATAAAAAGTATAAAACTCAGTTTGGGAATCTTGAATGGTCACCAAAAGTTAATAAAAACAGCAAGCCTCCTTATTTGCATATTTATAAGAGATATCAGTACTACCTAACAGAAAGTTAAACAGAAAATCCTGTACTGTTTAGGTAATGGTATTACGATGAGTATAGTCTGGGACTCAGTCTAGAACTCTTGGAGGGGCACCAAAATGTTATAAGAATTTAAAGCCTCCTTCTTTGTATATTTATAAGAGAATTCAGTACTAAATAAAAGAAAGTTATACAGAAAATCCTGAACTGTTTAGCTAATGGTATTGCGATGAGTATAGTCTGGGACTCAGTCTGGAACTCTCGGACAGGCACCAAAATGCTATAAAATTGAAAAACTCCTTCTTTGAATATTTATAAGAGATTTCAATACTACATAAAAGAAATTTATACAGAAAATCCTGAACTGTTTAGCTAATGGTATTGCGATGAGTATAGTCTGGGACTCAGTCTCGAACTCTCGGACAGGCACCAAATTTTTATAAAAATTGAAAGCCTCCTTCTTTGAATATTTATAAGAGATTAAAATCATACGTGAACGAAAGTTAAACAGAAAATCCTGAAGTGTTTAGGAATGGTATTGCGATGAGTGTAATACATACATGGGAAAAAGTCACTCTATAAAAAGTTTAAAAGTCAGTCTGGGACTCTTGAATGGTCACCAAAATGTTATAAAAATGGAAAGCTTCCTTCTTTCAATAATTATAAAAGATTACAATGCTACGTAGAAGGAAGTTAAACAGAAAATCCTGAACTGTTTAGGTAATGGTATTGCGATGAATATAGTCTGGGACTCAGTCTGGGACTCTTGGACAGGTACCAAATTGTTATAAAAATGGAAAGCCTCCTTCTTTGAATATTTCTAAGAGATTAAAATATACTATGTAAATGAAAGTTAGACAGAAAATCGTCAACTGTTTAGGTAATGGTATTGCGATGAGTGTAGTATATACATGGAAAAAATTCACTCTATAAAAAGTATAAAACTCAATCTGGGAATATTGAATGGTCACCAAAATGTTATAAAAATGGAAAGCCTCCTTCTTTGAATATTTATAAGAGATTTAAATACTACGTGAACGAAAGTTAAACAGAAAATCCTGAACTGTTTAGGTAATGGTATCGCGAATGAATATAGTCTGGGACTCAGTCTGGGACACTTGGACGAACACCAAACTGTTTAGGAAATTTGGGTAAACTAAAAAAAATTTGATCTATTAAAATGTCCAAGACGGTCTGGAAAAATATGAAGGATTCTATGGCAAATAAAAAAAGTCTTAATCAGGCCTCGGATTCACTTCAAAGATCACAAATAGTGTAAATAGTGTAAAAAATGTCAAGCAAAATGTCCAGTTTTCTAACCTAATATTTTTAAAGTATTAAAAATTAACTCCAATGTTTATTTAAATTATTAAATTTGTGGTTAAAACTTTTATAATTTGGTTCAAAATTGAATTAGGATGTTAAAAATTCATCAATTTTGTTGAAAAAATCATACTTCTTTGTTGAAAATTCAACTGTTTTGTTTCAAATTCATTTTTTTGGCTTGCAAATTCAACAAATTGGTCGAAATTTCTTTTCTTTATTCACTAACAAATTTTTATTTTGTTGAAAATTCATCTTTTTGGTTTGAAAATTCATCTCTTTTAGTAGAAATGTCACCTTTTTGGTTAAAAATGCAACTGCATGGTTAAAAATGAATCTGTTTCGTTGGAAAATTAATTTCGTTGTTGAAAATTAAACTGTTTTGCAGAAAATCAAAAATTCGTCTTTTTTGGTAGAAAATCGATGTTTTGTTTAAAAATGCAACTGTTTTGTTGAAAATTAATGTATTTTATTTGAGGATTTATGTATTTTATTGAAAATTTGTTTTTGTTGTTCAAATCTTAAATTTTAAATTAAAATCTTTTTTTTTTTTTTGAAATATCGACTATTACATTTTTCTTTGAAAATTCAACTCTTTGGTTGAAAGTTGACCAACATTGTTAAAAGTTCATTACTTTGGTTAAAGATTCATAATTTTAGTGGAAAATTGTTTTTTTTTTATTTCATTAAAAACTAATTGTTAAAAGTAAACTTTTTTGTTGAAAATCCATGTTCTGGTATTGAAAATTAAACTGTTTTGTATAAAAATTCGTCTATTTATCGTGAAAATTCAACGTTTTTTAAAATTAAAAATTAAGTTTTTTAACTGAAAATGTACTCCTTTGTAGAAAAATCAACTTATTGGTTGCAAATGAACCTCTTTGTTGAAAAGTCACATTCTTGGCTTGAAAATTCAACTGTTTTGTAAAAAATTCGTTTTTTTTATTATTGACAATTAATTCTGTGAAATGAAAATTTAGCTACTCTGTTATTTTTTTTAAATTGATTTTGTTTAGTTTAAAAAAAAACTATTTAGTTAACAATTTTTAGGAACGAAAAAAAAACATAAACTAAAAACCGTTTTGTTGGAAATTCGTCCTTTTTGCGAATTCTAAAGAATTGTCAGAATTTTTTTTCAAAACACAGTATTTTCCGAACGAGCGTATAGGTATTCAGGATTTTCTTTTTTTATTCAACGTTAGAATGCTCGTTCTAGTAAGTGAACTCAAAATTACAAGTATTATATATATTTATAATATATATATATATATAATATATATATATAATTATTACAAGTAGCGGCTGTTTTTCTAAAATTCTGGAAAGACTTTCTCAAAAATCCCACTTTTTAAATTATTGTAAACCACTGCTTCACACTGAAAAAAATTATTTTTGAAAAATCGGATTTCCACACTTTTATCATCATTTTAAAATAAATAAAAAATAAAAAATTTGAGGCTTTTCAGAAAATCTTCTTTATTTTTTTTATCGAATTTTGAAAACACGAGAAAAAGTTATTCAGAAGAAGAAAAAACATTTTTTTCAATATTTAAAAAAAGTTTTTGCTAACATGAAAAGGCATCCTATCAGCTTTATGCGGGCCAAAACATTTTTGAAGGCGGCAAAATTTATTTTTTATATCAATTTTTATTTTTTCTCGTCAGTTAATAAATAATTAGTAATTCTGTTTTCAAACTCAGAATAGCCTCACCAAAACAGATCTCTTATACTTTTATAAGTATATAATATAGCTAATTTTACTCATTCATTTAAAAAAATACATATATCATATTCAAAGGTCACCCAAAAATATTGACTTGATACTTGGCCTTTTTTCTTAATCAGTTTTTTGTCAAAATCTCTAAAAATATTGATTTTGGAAAAAAATGTTGTTCGCAAAAGTTGTAGATCTCGTCAAAACACACATTTTTTATATTCATACTTTTTTTATAAAATTAATATTTTTCGAGAAAAATGAGAAAAATGATTTTTAATCACACCCTCTCCACCAAATCACGCCGAACCCTTTTTCTAACGGCCGATCCCTTTTCCGATTACTTTTTGTCATTTTTCTCGAAAAATATTAATTTTATAAAAAAAGTATGAATATAAAAAATGTGTGTTTCGACGAGATCTACAACTGTTCTGAACATTATTTTTTTCGAGAATCAATATTTTTCGAGATTTTGAAAAAAACTAATTTTGAAAAAACGTCAAAATTATTAATAACTTAATTTATATTGATATGCGTCAAAAATTCTTTTAGTGCGTTCAACTAGGGTCTGGAAAGGAACCCCTATTGTTTATTTCTCAATGTATTTTGCAGAAAGTAAAGTGGGCAACAAGAAGAGTGTATTTCACTTCTCAGCTTTCGCCTCACTTCTTTCTTTTTCTTTTTTTCGGTAGTCGGAGAAGCGAAAGGGATACCATTTTATCATTCTGGAGGATGGCCCAAAATTTACGAGGTGCTTCATGTTTTACGATCCGAGTTACAACTGTTTAGTGTTTTCGAGCATGAATTATTATGGTACTCCATACGAGTTGAGTATTATTAATTTATGCGATTTTGAAATGGGCATGAAAAGGAAAATTTCCTATTGTATTTCTTCCTTTCATTTTTTCAGCATTATAATTTAATTCTTCAGTGTATTCAAAAGTGAGTTTATTCGAATCTTTGAAATTTGAAAGAGAGCATATTTATCAAACATAAATTTCATTTCTAAAGCTTGAAATAAATTCAAAGCTCTAAATTTAAAACAATTTTAAAACAAGAAAGAAGTTCCGACGTAATTCTGGGTTTTCCGGTAGAAAAATATTGTTGGTTTATTTTCACTCGACAGATTCGATGGGGACAGTTTCAGGCATTCCCACTTTTAGGGTGTGGAGCAATCTAATTAATTACTAGAACATGTTGGTCGAAAATTACCTTTACAATATTCTCTGACTTCTCCCTAATTGTTCGCTGACTAATATGTTATTTTCGCTGACCATTATTATTCAAAAACCAGCATTTTAATCTTGTAAGATTTTTAACATAGAATCTTTTATAAGCGGAATAAAACAATATCAGATTAAAGTTTACAAATTTCAAATTCATTTATTTCGACCAAAAAAGATGACTTTTCAAACAATAATGAAATAGTACACATATAAACATAATTCAACAAAAAATATTTTAACTTTAAATCAAAAACAGTTGAATGGAACCAAAGAAGAATAATTTCTAACTAAGATTAATTTCTTACCAAAAAGGAGGAAATTTCAAACCAAGAATAAAATTTTCAATTAAAAAGATCAATTTTCCCCAAAATCGTTCAACTTTCAACGAAAGAGATGAATTTTCAACTAAAATTATTATTTTTCAACTGGAGAATTTAAATTTTCAGTTAAAAGTTGATTTTCAACTCAAAAAACGAATTTTCAACCAAAGAGATGAATTTTCAAAGAATAATGTAATACATAGTAGATACTTTGAACAAAAAAATGTTTTCATTTAAAATCAAAAACAATTGAATTCAACCAAAAAGGCCGAATTAAAAAAAAAAATTTGAATCCTCAACCAAAGAAGATTAATTTTCAACCAAACTCTTGCATTTATATAAAAAAAAATTTCTATTGAAACAGGTGAATTTTTAACCAACAAGATGAATTTTCAACTAAATTAGATACATTTTCAATTGAAAAATATAAATATACAATAAAGAATGGAGTAGTTAAATCTTCAGTTAAAAAAATTAATTTTCAACCCAAAAAGACAAATTTTTAATAAAATACATGAATTTTCAAATAATAAATATAAATTTACAATAAAAAATAAAGCAGTTAAATTTTCAGTTAAACAAATTATTTAGCAACAACAACAAAAAAATTTTCTATAAAAAAGTTAAAATTTTTACCAAAATATTTAAAAAGATTAATTTTTTACAAAATACATGAATTTCCAACAAGGATTTTTAATAAAATGGTTCATTTTTCAAACAAAAAGGTGAATTTTCAAGCAAGAATCTTAATTATCTACAAAAAACGAAATTAAAATTAAATACATGAATTTTCAACCCAAAAAGACAAATTTTTAACAAAATACAGGTATTTTCGAATAATAAATGTAAATTTACAATAAAAAATCAAGCAGCTAAATTTTCAGTTAAACAAATTATTTCTCAACCCAAAAAAAAATACTATGAAAAAGTTAAAATTTTCACCAAAATATTTAAAAAGATCAATTTTTAACAAAATACAAGAATTTTCAACCAAGTAGTTGAATTTTCAACAAAATGGTTCATTTTTCAAACAAAAAGGTGAATTTTCAAGCGAGAATCTTAATTTTCTAAAAAAAAAAACAAAAAAAAACGAAATTACAACAAAATACATCAATTTTCAACTAAAAAAGACGATTTTTTACAAAAAAAAATAGTTAAATTTTCAGTTAACAAAATTAATTTAAAATAAAACGAATTTTCAGCAATACACTTAAATTTTAAACGAAAGGAAAGAATTTTCTACCAAAATAGTTGAATTTTCAACAAAACAGTTGAATTCTCAACTAAAAAAAAAACGAATTTTCAACAAAAAAGTTAATTTACAAACAATAAGATGAATTTTCAAAAAACGAGTTAAATTTTCGGTTGAAAAAATTAATTAAAAAAAAAAAACAATGAATTTAATTCTCAACCTAAAAAGTTGATTTTCAACAAAGAATATAATAGTTTATATTTAGACAAAAAAAAATTGTAATTAAAAATAAAAAAATAGTTGCATTTAACCAATAAAGGCAAATTTTCAATAAAATACTTGAATGTTCAAATAAAACAGATTAATTTGTAATAAAACAGATGCATTTAAAAAGATTTATTTCCTACCAAAAAACGAATTTTCAAGAATATACTTAAATTTCCCACCAAAGAAAAGAATTTTCCACAAAAATAGTTGAATTTTCAGCAACAAAAAAAACGAATTTTCACGAATACAGTTTAACTTTCAGCAAAAAAAAAAAGAATTTTCTACCCAAATAATTGAATTTGCAAGCCAAAAGACGAATTTTCTATAAAACAATTGAATTTTTAACCCAAAAATATGAATTTTCAACAAAAAATGCTAAATTGCAACCAATCAGTTGAATTTTTAACAAGAGCTAAATTTTCGGTTCAAAAAATTAATTTTGAACAAAAAAAGAAAATGATTTTTTAACTAAAATTATAAATCTTCAAACAAAAACATAAATTTTTAAAAAAGTAGTTCAACTTTCAACCAAGGAGTTTAATTTTTAACCTAAAAAGTTGAATTTTTAACGAAGAATGTAATAGTTAATATTTAAACAAAAAAATATTTTAAGATAAAATAAAAAGAAGTTGGATTTAACCAACACAGAAAAGAGTTTAAAAAAAAAAGTAAATTTTCAACCGAAACCGAGTTATTTTTGACCAGACAGTTGCATTTTTAACTAAAAAGATGAATGTTTAACAAAATAGTCGAATTTTCAATTTCAAAGAATTATTAGTCGAGAAAGAAAAAAAAATTTCAATTAAATTGTTGAGTCTTCAAGCCAAAAAGACGAATTTTCTATAAAAAAGTTGAATTTTTAATCCGAGATTATGAATTTTCGAAAAAAAACGTTAATTTACAACCAATTAATTTTAAACGACGTTTTAATTAACTTTTAAGAAAGTAGTTCAACTTTCAACTAAAGTGTATAATTTTCAACCTGAAAAGTTAATTTTCAACGAAGAATGTAATAGTTGACATTTAAAAAAAATATATATTTTGACTTGAAATAAAAAACAGTTGGATTTAACTAACAAAGACGAATTTTCAATAAAATTTTTGAATCCTCAACTAAAACAGATTAATTTTTAACCAAGCAGTTTCATTTTTTACTTAAAAAATTGATTTTCTACCAAAAAGACAAATTTTCAACATAATGCATAAATTTTCAAATAAATAGTTAAATTTTTTACCAAATTGTCGAATTTTCGAACCAAAAATACGAATTTTCTGTAAACAGTTGAATTTTCAACAAAAAAGTTAATTTTCAACCAAAACAGATTAATTTTTAACTATACACAGTTGCATTTTTAACCAAAAAAGGGGCAATATATGCAGAAAGAAACGAATTCTCAAACTAAAAAGATGAAAGCTCAACAAAATAGTTGAATTTTCAATTTAAAAAAATTTGTTAGTCAAGAAAGAAAATTTCGATCAAATTGTTGAATTTTCAAGTAAAAAAGACGATTTTTCAATAATACTGTTAAACTATTTTACCTTTTTAATAAAATTGTTGAATATTTAGCAAAATAATTCAATTTAGAACCAAATAATAAAATTTTGAAATAAAAAAGGATGAATTCTTAACGAAAAATTTAACAGTAAACTTTTCACCCGAAAATAATGAACCTTCAACCAAAAAAAGTTGGATTTTCTTATAGAGTTCTATAAATTTATTTCACATTTAAGTGGATAAATTAGAAAATGAGTTTGAAAGACAGCGATAAATAAATAGGAATTTTGATAATTTACAGACTAAATAATAACATTTTAAAAAAACATTGAAGTTCATTTTTAAAACTTGAAAAATTTTAACACACTATTTTTTTAAAATTTGTGACACTATTTACACTATTATTATCTATTTATGTAATTAAACCTGAAATTTCCAAATCTGAAAAAAAATTCGAAAAGTATCTCCACCCACAATTTGTTGCCCTTCATCAGCACTTCCTCCTAATTGACCTTGAACATCCTTTTGATGAATGATGCTCTGTTTGGGTTGGAGGTGATAAATGTTCCTCACGGATTATTCAAGGTGGTGTTTCTTCAGGTGTACAAAAGTGGTCGGCAGGTAGGGGGGGGGGGCAGAGGGGGGCAAAAGACACGTGTATTGCATCCTCTTGAAAGTCAGGGACGGTGGCTTTACTTTTACCCAACCAGAAATTAAAGAGCCTCAGGTGAGGATTTGATGGAAGGGGGATGGGGGGGGGGGAGAGGCCGTAACTTCTAAGAGCGTGGAATCCGTTCTGAAACCGGTAGGACGAGTTCTCCAGTGTTCAAGATATCAGAATGCCTTCTCGTGAGAGACTTCCCGTACCTGGTGCACCATTCTCTAGGTTCACTACACTGAAAACTGCACAAAAGCTCGTAAACTCCACGCAATCGTGCCGTGCTCTTCTTCTTATCCCTTTCTTTTATGTGTACCCCCCCCCCCCACACCTCCGCCCCATTCTGCTTGAAATTGGCTTTTTTGATCGTCTTATATTCGCCCTTAGCTTCCTCTTTTCCTTTTTTTAAACCTTGCTCTCTTAAGATGAACCAGTAAAATCTCACTGGTTGAAACAGCCAGAAGTGTGTCACTGACAATGAAAAAAATGAGATGTCACTGGTTTAATAAGTGAGGTTCACTGGTCACTCAGTACCAGTCATTTGGTCGTACGGGTGTTGTCGTCAGTCAGCTGGGAGAAGAAAGGGAACAAAAAAAAACGAAACAAACGCGAATGAAGATTGAGAATCTATAGAAACCGGAAGTGCGAATAGATTTTCAAAATAGGATAAACGAACGTATAGATGAGGCAACTTGGAGGCGCTAATAAACAAGAAAGATACAGAGGGCGCATCGACTTTGATCCGGGTTGTCATTGTTAGGAGTGCGACTGAAGTGTGTGGTACTGCGGCTGTAGGAAGAATGTCTGGTGATGCGTGGTGGAATGATGAAATCCAAGCAGCCGCCCAAGAAAAGAAAGAAGCGCATAAAAGAAAGTTGAACATCACAGGTCATAGCGATGAGGAGAGACATAGACTTGAAAATGATTAGACACAAAAAGATGAAAGTTAAACTACTAGTCAAGGAAAGTGAAGATAAAATCAAAACAGAAGAAAAGAAGATGCAAAACGATTTTGAAGGAAGCAAGAAACTGTTTTATAAATGGGCATTGATCAATATGAAGGGAGGTAAAAGTACAGAGTTAGGCAGCATGAGAAATAGCAAGGGTGAAATCCTATATGATACAGAAGGGATACTAGACGCTTTGAAAGGCTCTTTTAAGGAATTATTAGGAGGTGAAGCTGTAGAGCACCACAACTGTGATATAAAATACGATGCGTTAGAAAACTATTGAGAGAGTCTGTGCCTCTGAGGTTAGGGATATAATCAAGAACTTCAAAAAATGATAAAGCTGCTGGTGTAGACAGTAATAACGCAAAAAAAAATTGTATAAAAAAAGACGAATATTCAACAAAATACATTAATTTTTAACCAGATACTTAAATTTTCTACCAAACTGTTGAATTTTCGAGCCAAAAATACAAATTTTCTGCAAACGAGTTTAATTTTCAACCAAGACAAATCAAGTTTGAACCAGACAGGCGCTTCTTTTACTTTCTTCCTATTATTTTTTTTATCTTCTTGATCGTGAAGAAATTTTTTCTTTTTCACTGAAAGTCTTTAATCATTGTCCCGAGACTCTTACTTCACTCACACTCTAGGCACTCTAGGCGTAAATACAAGAGTGATTCGAGTAATCGAAAGGGTCCCTCGTTAAAGGCCAGGAAAGATTGACATTTAGAAAGGCATTGTTATTTCTTCGCCGTATCGGTTTGAATGCTGATCAGGGATGGGTATTGGGTACGTAAACATCATATACATTACATGTTTTTCTACATGTATATTACAACGTATAATAACGTCCCGAGCTTTCTACAAATGTATTTTACATTTTATCACGTGACGAAACAAGGCGGAATTTTGAATTCAGTATTCGAAAGAAAACTGTTTACAGAAACAGCCCATTACTTTGTTGCACCAAAACACCTCGCAAAACACTGCCAGTGGGAAGCACGCACTTTTGCGCATAGCGCATGATGATGACACAGTTTAACTTACTGCAAAAAAAAAAGAATTTTCTACCCAAATAATTGAATTTTCAAGCCAAAAGACGAATTTTCTATAAAACAGTTGAATTTTTACCAAAAAATTTTAATTTGCAACCAATCAGTTGAATTTTCAACAAACGAGTTAAATTTTCCGTTAAAAAAATTAATTAAAAAAAACAAACAATGAATTTAAATCTCAACCTAAAAAGTTGAATTTTCAACAAAGAATATAATAGTTGATATTCAAACAAAAAATATTTTAATTTAAAATAAAAAACAGTTGGATTTAACCAATAAAAGCAAATTTTCGATAAAATACTTGAATTTTCGAATAAAACAGATTAATTTTTAATCAAAGAGATGCATTTCAAAAAAATTGATTTCCTACCAAAAAACGAATTTTCAACAATATACTTAAATTTCCAACCAAAGAAAAGAATTTTCCACAAAAATAGTTGAATTTTCAGCAACAAAAAAAAAACGAATTTTCCAGAATATAGTTTAACTTTAAGCAAAAAAAAGAAGAATTTTCTACCCAAATAATTGAATTTGCAAGCCAAAAGACGGATTTTCTATAAAACAGTTGAATTTTTATCTTAAAAATATGAATTTTCAACAAAAATTATAAATCTTCAACCAAAAATACGAATTTTTTAAAAAGTAGTTCAACTTTTAACCAAGGAATTTAATTTTCAACCTAAAAAGTTGAATTTTCAACGAAGAATGTAATAGTTAATATTTGAACAAAAAAATATTTTTAATTTGAAATCAAAAACAGTTGGATTTATCCAAAAAAGACGAATTTTCAATAAAATACTTGAATGCTCAAATAGAAGAGATTAATTTTTAATCAAAAAGTTGCATTTTTAAACAAAAAATTGATTTTCTACAAAAAAAAGAATTTTCAACAAAATACATAAATTTGCAACTAAATAGTTAAATTCTCTAACAAATTTTGGAATTTTCGAACCGAAAATAGGAATTAAAAATAAAAAGTTGATTTTCAACCGGAAACGATTTAATTTTTACCAGACAGTTGCATTTTTAACTAAAAAGATGAATGCTTAACAAAATAGTCGAATTTTCAATTTCAAAGAATTATTAGTCAAGAAAAAAAAAATTTCAATTAAATTGTTGACTATTCAAGCCAAAATGACGAATTTTCTATAAAAAAAGTTGAATTTTCAATCCGAAATTATGAATTTTCGACAAAAAATGTTAATTTACAACCACGCACGCACTTTTGCGCATAGCGCATGATGACGCAGTTTCATAACCAGACATACGAAGAAGTTATTTAATAGAAAATCACTTACTTTGATAAATACAAGATTAACTGTCCACGAAAAAGACAGTTTTCACAATTCGATTCAACAATTTAAAAACATTTTTTCTTCAAAAATTATCCATTAGTTTTTGTCCTGTTAGTTTTACAATAATTTTATGAGAAAAAAAATTATTTTTTTTACAGATTATTAAAATTGTAATGAAAAAAATCCAATTTTATTTTATATTAACGATTTTATAAAATTATATTAATTTTAATATTTCAATTTTTAAGAACGCTGTTTTGCGTCCCTGAAATGTTTTTTTGTATTACTTACATGCTTTTAACTGAAATCCCTTCGCTTATATCTAACTTAAAAAATTTTTTTCAATCATCAGGATAACCAAATTACTAATTTAGCAGTCAGACACAATGCTACTAATTGCATTAGTAAAACTTCTAATAATTCGGATTTAGAGAGTACTTTGTTAAAAATTAATTTTTTTGGTTGAAAATTCATCTCTTTGCTTGCAAGTTTAACTATTCCATTTTTAGAAAATTAACCTTCTTGGCTAAAAAACCATCTTTTAGGTTGAATGTTGAATTTTTTGGTTATGCGACAAATAAAGTTAATTTACAACCACGCACGCACTTTTGCGCATAGCGCATTATGATGACGCAGTTTCATAACCAGACATACGAAGAAGTTATTTAATAGAAAATCACTTACTTTGATAAATATAAGATTAACTGTCCACTTAAAACATAATTTTCACAATTCGATTCAACAATTTAAAAAAAAAATGTTCTTCAAAAAGTATCTATTCGTTTTTGTCCTGTTAGTTTCACAATAATTTTATGAGAAAACAATTTTTTTTACTTTTTACAGATTATTAAAATTGTAATGAAAAAAATCCAATTTTTCTTTATATTAACGATTTTATAAAATTATATTACTTGTAATATTTCAATTTGTAAGGACGCTGTTTTGCGTCCCTGAAATGTTTTTTTTGTATTACTTACATGCTTTTTACTGAAATTCCTTTACTTATATCTGAATTAAAAAAAATGTTTTAATCATCAGGATACCCAAATTACTAATTTAGCAGTCAGACACAATGCTACTAATTGCATTAGTAAAATTTCTAATGAATCGGATTTAGAGAGTACTTTGTTAAAAATTAATTTTTTTGGTTGAAGATTCATCTCTTTGCTTGCAAGTTTAACTATTCCATTTTTAGAAAATTAACCTTCTTGGCTAAATAACCATCTTTTAGGTTGAATTTTTTGGTTAAAAAATTTATTTTTTTGAAGATCTCTCATTTTAGTTATATATACATCTCTTTGTTAAAAAATTTAACTATTTTGTTGGAAATACATTTTTTTTTGGTTGATAATTAATTTTTTAACTAAAAATGTAACTATTCCATTTTTCCTTAAAAATTGATATTTTAAATTGAAAATTGATCCTATCTAGTTGAAAATTCAAAAATTATGTTAAAAAATCATTCTTATACGTTGAAAATTCGTCCTTTTGGGTTGAAAATTAATCTGTTTTTTAGAAAATACATTTTTTTTGGTTGATAATTAATTTTTTTAACTAACAATGTAACTATTCATTTTTTTGTTGAAAATTCATATTTCAAATTAAAAATTGATCTTATCTAGTTAAAAATTCAAAAATTATGTTAAAAAATCATCCTTTTTGGTCGAAAATTCGTCTTTTTGGATTGAAAATTGAACTGTTTTGTAGAAAAATCTTCTGTTAGGCTTAAAAATTCAACAATTTGGTAGAAAATTAAACTATTTGGTTGAAAATTAACTTTTTTGTTGAAAATCCGCTCTATTGGGTTAAAAATTTTTTTTTTATCTGAAAATTTTACTATTTCATTCTTGGTTGCGAATTTATCATTCATAAGTTGACAATTTAACTGTTTCGTAAAAAAATGCATGTATTTTGTTAAAAAATTTTCTTTCTGGTTAGAAAAATAACCTTGTTTGTTGACAATTTTTTCTTTTTGGTGGAGGATTCCGTACTTTGGTTTAAAATTGATCTTTCTTGACTTAAAATTCATCTAATTTGTTGAATTCAAATTTTTTTGACTTAAAATTTAATTAAATTTAAAAAAATTGAATTAAATTTATTTTTAAATTTTTTCTAAATTTAACAAAAATTTGACTTAAAATTCATCTAATCGGTTGAGAATTCAACTACTTTAAATTTTTTTTTTTTAATCCAACTGATAAGAAATTAGTCTTTTGGTAGAAAATTCATCGTTTATGGTACAAAAGTCATCTATCTTGGTTGAAAATGAACTAACTTTTTTGTTGAAAATTCTACTTTTTGAGTTGAAAATTAGTAGATGAGTAGGCTTATAATGTAGAATGTTCGAGAACTTTTTTGCAACGCAAAATGTAATGCGTCATTGAAAATAACCTTGAACTTGTTTACCAAAATTCACGAATTATTTGCGCACTAAATAAAGACAGGAATTTTTAGTTGAATATGTTATCTATGAGGAAACAATAAATCAAATTTATAGACAAAACAGGATGGCATGGATACCCATCCGTATCAAATTTCATCTGTACACCTGCACCTTTTTGCGCACTAAATAAATATGTCATCTCTAAGGAAGCAATAAATCATCCTTGCATTTCTTGCAATAACTATATGACGCAGTAGAAATTGCCAGGACAAGCAAAATATAACCTTAAAAGTGTTTACGCGACATGCTTGAGATAAGAAATAACCTTGAAGCTGTTTGCATGAATTCAGAATTGCGAAATATTATACTGTGACGTCATCGAGGACCCACCGAGAATGTTCTAGAAGCTTAGCACGGACATGAACCACTACAGGTTAGAAGCTTTTCGATGTCGGTAAGGTAGGAATCTTGGTCCAGAACGCAGCCTACTCATCTATTAAAATTCAACTGTGTTATAAAGAATCCTTCTTTTTGGATTGAAAATTCCTCTTTAACTAATTATTTTTAAAATCTCTTCTGCTTAAAGGTTCAACTAGTTGGTTTTTGATACAATTATTTGGTTAAAATATAATTTTTTCTTGTTGAAAATTCGTCTTTTTGGTTTGAAAATTAATCTTTTTTAATTAAAAATTCAACTGTTGAATTCAATATTATATTTGCATTAATTTAATTTGAAAGAATTTAATTATAATTTTAATTACATTTTTTTACTGAAAAATCACCTTATTTCCTTTTTTTACAGTGAATTTTGGGTTACGTTACTTTTCGGGTGGGGTACCTAACCTATATTTTGGTGTCATATTCTTTATTATTTTATTTCTTATGATTGTAATAACAAACAGTTGTCTCTTATATAAAATTTATAAAATTCCTCTGCATACATAACACGATTCAAGGCAGAAAAGATAGGTTATGTTATGTTATTATTATGTTATGTCAACATAACCTTAAATTTCAAAACCATTTTTGATAAATTGGCGGTAATTTCAAATTTAGATAGTTTAAAATACAAAGTTTCAATATTTCGACAGTAAGACTTCTTCTATGTGTTTTATTATTATTTATAAATGTATTTATACGAGTAAATAACTCATCTTTAATTACGTCAATAAAACAACAATAACAATAGTGTCAAACATAACAAATTCTTAAATTCTCTTAAATTCTCATCAATTCTGTTATATTCTCCGTTATATAACCCACAACCAATCCCTGATGCCAATGCTGGTTCTTATCGACAAAAGTCATCAAAACATATTATAGAGATGTACTTTCCATTTTGTAATACATGTTTACACTTATTTATCATTTTTTAATTTATCTTCTTTCAAGTAGGATTTCCAATAAGAGAAAAAAAAATGTTTGTAGCCAGGTTCTTTCCAGTACCCTGGTGGACAAAATTTTTACAAGAAAGTACATTTCTACAACTGTAATTTTTTGTTAACACGTGTATTTTTTTGTAAAAAAATGTACAACATTTAACAACAAAATACAGTTAAATACAAATAGCTAATTTTTTCCTGTATTTTTTCGTAGAAAAGTAAATAAATTATAAAAAATGTCTTGCCTTTGCTGGGAAAATTTAAAATGATTTTTTATTTTGAAAAATTAATTTTAAGAGAATATTCAAAAAGATTTAAAAAAATTTTGGAATACTAAATAACAATTGAACAATTATTGATTTGGAAAATAATCGAGTAAGTTTAAAAGATATTTAGAAGTTTTGAAAAGATTTCAAAATACTTTGAAACGTGAAAAGATTTCAATACATTTGAAACACAATGTAGATTTTTGAAGATGTCGAACAAAAAATTTATAAGCTTTTTAAGCGTTTTGAAAGGTTTTTATTGAATGCAAAATTTGTATCAAAATTTCTAGAAAAACTAACAATAATCTTTTTTGGAAAAATTGATTTTAAAAGGATATTAAATAAGATTTTCAAAATTTTTTAAAAAGAATCTGGATGATTTTAAGGTAATTTTTGTACTTTTGCAAGATTTTCCAAAATTTTTTGGTAAATTTGAAGTTCCAAGATAATAAAATTATTATTAGATTCCTGGAAAATTTGACAATTATTTTTTTAAACATATTTTTAAGCAGATATTTAAAAAGATTTCAAAACAAATTTTAATGTATAAATTAATGTTTCTAGCTTAAAATTGCTTAAAATGGCATATTTTGGAAAATTTATACATTTTTTTATTCATTCTTCAATTCGTATCATTGAAAATGATAGCCTGGATTTCTTTTTTTTTAACGTAAACGTTCGATTGAAACTTTATAAACGATTCTTAATTTAAAAATAATTTCAAAAATTAAACGCTTTTATTCAGTTCCAAATCCTATTCAAATATTGTTTCAATCTAAAACATTCCATTTTTATCCCATTTAATTTGAAATTTTTTAATTAAGTAAGACAGTTTTTTTAATTCTTAGCAATATTTTACTTTTCATTATAAATCAAATATTAAAAACTGAACAATTTGGAAAAAATTTGAATTAGTTTAAGAGATATTTACCAGTTTGAGAAGGTCCAAACTTAATTTAAAACTGAAAAAGATTTCAAAAAGAAACAACTAAATTCAGATTTTTTAAGATTTAGAAATAAAATTTTGAAGCGTTTTATTGATCTTTAAAGATTTTGAGAAAATAAAAAAATTTCTGAACGTTGCTGGAAAAATTAAAAATGATTTTTTATTCTGAAAAATTTGAATAAATAAATAAAAATACTTAAAACACAATGTAGATTCTTGAAGATGTCGAACACAAAATTTATAAACTTTCTAAGCATTTTGAAAGTTTTTATATAAATAAAAAAATATGTGTCAAAATTCCTAGAAAAACTAACAATAAATGTATACATGATCGCTATTACAAAAAACTTCTATGTTTAAAATTGAAAGGAATGGTAGAATATGCAAAGAAAATAATGAATAATTGTTATTGAAAAAACAAAAAGCTTTACGTTAGAAGTTTTTTTTTCAAATATATAGCAGTCGATAGGAGACCGTATATGTAATTTAAAATTATCTCATTGCAATATTTTTAATATTTCTTATCCTAGGTCGAAAAAGAACCACTTTTTGACTGCAAATAAAAATTGAACAATTGAGAAAGAATTGATCACGGTCATTGAAATTAAAAGATTCGAACTCTTGAAAATAATTTTTTTTTCATTTGAAATTATAAAAACTGAATGGCAAATTAAAACACTCAAACTGGAATACTTTTGATTTTTAAACTTTAAAGAAATTAAAGCTAAAAAAAATTATTATTCAAACACTCAATAATTTTCGCGTATAAAATGAAAGCTTTAAAAACTTTTCAATCGAAATTTTTTAAATTAAACGCCGTTAAACTGCAACTTTTTAAATTTTAACTTTTATACATTGTACAGTTAAAAGACTTTAAAAAATACAAAAAAATGGCTATCATTTTCAATGCTATGAATTAAAGAATATGGATCAAAACATTTATAAAATTTAAGCAATTTTAAGCTAGAAACATTAATTTATACATTAAAATTTGTTATGAGATCTTTTTAAATATTCTTTAAAAAATTTGTTTGAGAAAAATCCTTTAAAAATTTTCCAGGGATACATTAATCATTTTATTATCTTGGAACTCGAATTTTTCGTCCAATTTTTTGAAAATCCTGCAAAAGTAAAAAAAATTACCTTAAAATCATCCAGATTCTTTTTTGAAATTTTTGGAAATCTTATCAAATATTTATTATTAAATTAATTTTTTCAACAAACTCTTTCATTTTGGTTACAATTTTTAAAAATTGTAAATTCATTTCTTTCGATTAAAATTGAACTATTTTATGGAAATTTTGTTGTTGTTGAAAATTAATTTTTTAACTTCAAAATTAAGTATTGCATTTAAAATTCGTTCTTTTTGTTTAAATTTAACTGTTTTTTATTTAATATTAAAATATTTTTTGGTTGGAATATCAACTATTCAATTTTTCGTCGAAAAATCATCTTTTTTGGTTCAAGGTTATACTACCTTCTTAAAAAGTAATTTTTTAAGTTGAAGATTCATTACTTTAGTTGAAAATTCATCTCTATGGCTGAAAATGAAACTATTCTACTGAAAAATTCACTTTTTTTTAGTTGAAAATTTTTTCTTTTTTAGCTTAAACTTCACTTCTTTTGTTTCAAATTTTACATATTGTGGGAAATTCAATTTTTTTATCTGAAAACTTCTGTATTCCATTTTTGGTTGAAAATTTATTTTTTTATTTGAAAATTTAACAATTTTGTTGAAAATTGAATTATTTCATTTTAGGTTCAAAATTTATCTTTATTATCTAAAAATTGTACTATTTAGTGAAAAAATAGAAAATTATCGAATTAGTCAAAATCAGAGACAAAAAATATTCTTTTTTGAAAATGTTGGAAATCTTATTAAATATTCTTTTAAAATTAATTTTTCAACAAAAAAATTATTGTTAATTTTTTTTTAAATTTTGAGACAAATTTTTTATTAATTTAAAACCTTTCAAAATGCTTAAAATCTTACCGATTTTTTGTTCTACATCTTAAATAATCTAAATTTTCTTTTAAATGTTTTGCAATCTTTTCACGTTTTAAATTATTTTCGAATCTTTTCAAAACTTCTAAATATATTTTAAACTTACTCGATTATTTCCCAAATTAATAATTGTTCAACTGTCATTTATTATTCAAAAAAAAATTTTCATTATTTTTGAATATCACTTAAAATTAATTTTTGGGAACAAAAAATCATTTTAAATTTTCCTAGCAAACTTAAGAACATTTTTATTTTCTTAAAACCTTTAAAGATCCTTAGAAAGCTTCAAAATTTTATTTCAAAAGTTTTTAATTTTTTGAAATCTTTTCCAGTTTTAAATTAAATTTGGGTATTCTCAAAACTTGTGAATATCTCTTAAACTAACTCAAATTTTTTCCAAATTGATAATTTTTCAATTGTTATTTATGAATCAAAATTCAATAATTTCACTTACATGTTAAAAATTTGTTAAATAGAAGAATTAAAATCGTAACGTTCAAAGTTTTAATTTAACACACTGAAATATTAACGATTTAAGGCTCAAAATCCTAACTGTTTAAGTAAAAATATTGCATTTTCAACAAGATAGATGAATTTTTAACCAAATAATTTAATTTTCAATCAAAAAGATTTTTAGTTAAAAATATTAATTTTCCACCAAAAAAAAAAAACAAAGAAATTTTCAACCAAAGTGAATAATTTTCCACAAAAATAATGAATATTTAACTAGAATAGATGGATTTTCAACCAAACAGATTAATATTCAAACAAGATTAGTTTTCAAACAAGAAGATTGATTTTCTAACGAAAAAGACGAATTTTCAACAAAAACATGAATTCTCAACCAAAGTGTTCAATTTTCATCCAAAAAAGATCAACTTTAAACCAAATAGTTGAATTTTTAACTAGAAAAGATAATTTTTCCACCAAAATATGAAATAGTTAAATTTTCAGTAAAAAAAATTAATTTTCCACCAAAAAAACAAAGAAATTTTCAACCAAAGTGAAGAATTGTCAACAAAAAAGATGTATTTTCAAACAAGAAGATTAATTTTCTACCAAAAAAGACGATTTTTTAACAAACTACATGAATTTTTAAAGAAATAGTTGAATTTTTAACTAAAGACGACAAATTTATCAACCCAATAGTTGAATTTTGATCAAAAAGATGCATTGTCAACTTAAATGATAAATATTTAACTGGAACACTTGAATTTTCAACCGAAAAGATGAATTTTTAAACAAGAAGATTAATTTTCAAATAAAATGATTAATTTTCTACCAAAAATACAAGCTATCAACAAAATACATAAATTTTTAACCAAATAGTTGAAGTTTTATTTAAAGAACACACATTTTTAACCAAACAGTTGAATTTTTAACTAAAAAAAAATAATATTCAACTGTAAATGGAATAGTAACATTTTTATTTAAAGGAATTAATTTTAAACCATAGATAAGCGTTTTCAAATAAAACAATGAATCTTCAACTGAAATAGATGAATTTTCAACTACAACTATGGAATTTTCAATTGGAATAAGTTTAATTTTCAGTTTAAAAATTTACTTTCAACAAAACAAAACTAACTTTCAAACAACAAAAAATAGTTACATTTTCAAAGAAAGTGATGAATTTTCAAATAAAATTGTAAATATTTACCTGGAATAGTTTAATTTTAAACCAGAAAGATGAATTTTTAACTTAAATGATAAATTTTTAACTAGAATAATTGCATTTTTAACGAAAAAGATTAATTTTCAATCAAGAAGATTAACTTCTACCAAAAAAGATGAATTTTCATCAAAATACATGGATTTTCAACTAAAAAAGATAAATTTTCAACAAAAAATGGAATAGTTAAATTTCCAGTAAAAAAATTAATATTCAATCAAAGAGACGCATTTTCAATTAAAATGATAGAATATTCGATTGGAATAGTTAGCTTTTCAGTTAAAAAAAATAACTTGAAAAAAAAAGTATTTTTTTAAAGAAATATTTACATTTTTAAATAAAAACGATGAAGTTTTGACTAAAATGATGAATCTTTAACTGGAATAGTCGAATTTTCAACCAAAAAAGATGAATTTTCAACCAAAAAAATTAACTGCTTCCAAAACAGATTAATTTTTATCAAAATACACTGATTTTCAACTAAAAATGATAAATATTCAACCAACAAAAAAAGTATTTTTGAAAGCAATAGTTAAATTTTCAAACAAAGTGATGAATTTTCAAATAAAATTGTAAATATATAACTGGAATAGTTGAATTTTAAACCAGAAAGATGAATTTTTAACTTAAATGATAAATTTTTAAGTAGAATAATTGAATTTTTGACGAAAAAGATTAATTTTCAACCAAGAAGCTGAATTTCTACCATAAAAGACGAATTTTCAACTAAAAAAGACAATTTTTCAACCAAAAATTGAATAATTAAATTTTTAGTAAAAAAAATTAATTTTCCATCAAACAGATGAATTTTTGGCTAAAATTATGGAATATTCAATTGGAATAATAGTTACATTTTCAGTTAAAAAAAAATTTTTTCAACAAAAAAATATCCAAAGAAAAAACAAGTTTTCAAACAAACAGTTCATTTTTCAACCAAAGAAATGAATTTTTAAATAAAACGATGAATCTTCAACCAAAAAATAATAATTTTAACAAAAGAGTTTAACTTTCAATCAAATAATTTATTTCCAACCCAAAAGATGAATTTTCAACTAAAATGATAAATATTTAACTGGAATACTTCAATTTTTAACCAAAAAGAAGAATTTTTGAACAAGAAGATTACCTTTCAAAGAAAAGGATAATTTTCTACGAAAAAAGACGATTTTTTAACAAAATACATGAATCTTTGAAGAAATGGTTGAATTTTAAACAAAAGAAGATAAATTTAATTTTTTTAAACAATTTAATTTAAAATTAAATTAATCAGCCCAATAGTTGAATTTGGAACTAAAAAATATCAATTTTCAACCAAAAATGGAATAGTTCAATTTTCAACTGAAAAAATTAATTTTCCATCAAACTGATGAATTTCAAACTAAAATGATGAATCTTCAACTGAAATAGTTGAATTTTCAAAAAAGAAGTTTATTTTTCAAACAAGAAAATTAATTTTCTCCCAGAAAAGTCGATTTTTTAACTAAATACAGGAATTTTTAAACAAGTAGTTGAATTTTCAACCAAAGAAGACAAATTTATCAACCAATAGTTGAATTTTGAACTAAAAAAGATCAATTTTCAACCAACACTAATGAATTTTCAACTAAAATTATGAATATTTAACTGGAACACTTGAATTTTTAATCAAAAAGAAAAATTTTGGAACAAGAAGATTAACTTTCAAAGAAAAGGATAATTTTCTACCACAAAAGACGATTTTTTAAGAAAATACATACATTTTTAAAGAAATAGTTGAATTTTCAAACAAAGAAGATAAATTTATCAAATCAATAGTTGAATTTTGAACTAAAAAAGATCAATTTTCAACCAAAAATGGTATTGTTCAATTTTCTGTTTAAAAAGATAATCTGCCATCAAGCTGATGAGCTTTCAACTAAAATTTTAAATCTTTAATTGAAATAGTTGAATTTTAAACAAAAAAGATGAATTTTCAACTAAAATTTTGAATCTTCAACTGGAATAGTTGAGTTTTCAAACAAAAAGATGAATTCTCAACCAAGAAGATTAATTTCTACGAAAAAACACAAATTGTCAAAAAAATACATCAATTGTCAACTAAAAATGGGAGTCAAATTTCAAGTGAAAAAAATTGATTTTCATCCAAAGGATTTTAAAACCAAAAAGACGAATTAAAAAAAATAGTTACATTTTCAAACAAAGTGATGAATTTTCAACTAAAATGATAAATCTTCAACTCGAACAGTTAAATTTTCAACCCGAAATATGAATTTTCAAGTAAAATAATGAATCTTTGACTAGAATAATTGAATTTTCAACCAAAGAGATTAATTTCTACGCAAAAGATGAAATTTTCAACTAAAAAAGACTGATTTGTTTAAGAATTTTACAAAAATATTTAGAGGTCGCTCAAGGCCATTTTAGGGCAAAAATGGCAATTCTTAATTAAATTGACGCTATTTATTGATTATTAATTTCTGCGTGTATGAATTGTCTTCTTTACAAGTTAATATCGCACTGAGATTTTTTTTCAGATTTTTACAATGACATTCAAAGTTGGCTCAAGGCCATTTTCTTAATAAACTGTTGATTCAATGAAATTTTCTCCAGTTTTTTTCTATAGATAAGCAGCGTCAGTTTATTCAATTTGGCAAAAAAAAATAGTCAAGTTGTTTGATAAATGTTTGTCATATTATTTGAAGGACATTCAAGGTCATTTGGCAAAAAATGAGCTTTTTGTAAATTGTGATAATGAGAAAACAGTGCTAACACTTGCATATTAGATGGTAGTTTATCGCCAACTAAGTTTTCCTCTTTCTTTCCTAAAAGGTAAATCATTACCCCTTCTTCTCCACTTATTATAATTAAGTCTTCGTAATTACAATTTGACAACGAAACTTGATCATATATTAATAAAGCTGCAATATCCTACTGTTTTTTAAGTTTTCTATTTTTAATTTTTAGGCAAAATTTTAAAAAAACTACCATTAAAAAGAAAAAGTTTTTGAATTACAATTTTTCGCAAAATGACCTTGAATGACCTTAAGGTAATATTAAACACAGTTATTGAACCTTTTGACTAATTTTTTTGCCGCAATGAATAAATTGACACTGTTTCTCAAAGAAGAACTAGAGAAAATTTAATTGAATCAACATTTTATTGAGAAAATGACCTTGAGCCACCTTTGAATGTCATTGTAAAAGTCTGAAAAAAATCTGAGTGCAATATTGACTTGTAAAGAACAAAATCCATACGCGTCGGGAATGAATAATCAATAAATAGCGTCAATTAAGAATCGCCATTTTTGCCCTAAAATGGCCTTGAGCGACCTTTGAATGTTATTGTAAAAATCTGAAAAAATCAGAGTGCAATATCGAATTGTAAAGAACACTCATAAGCGCCAGAAATGAATAATCAATGAATAGCGTCAATTTGATTAGGAATGAGCATTTTTGCCCTAAAATGGCCTTGAGCGACCTCGAAATATTTTTTTTTTTAATTCTGAAACAAATCAGAGGTCATTTTCTCGGCAAAAGGAACAATTTGTACAGGGAAAAAATTTATCCGTAAAAAAGTCACGAACTATTAGCTAGGTCTCGGATATGAGAAAAATGCATCGGATATCGATGTATTCTCGTAAATAATCTGCGAACTTTGAGAAAGAATTGACGAACTCAATGTGAACATTCTAAAATGGTTCATCACTTTTTTTTACGTGAATAATTACAAAAATATTACGAGTGATTGGGAAAAGATTCTCAAAGCACTCACGAGCTTGCCCGACAAATCTGGGAACTGAAAAGTAGGTTCGCCTGTACGTGGCCCGCACACACGCTCGCCCAAACGCGCGGTGCGTGTGTGTTTCGAGTTCGTCGAATGAGTGGCTAGAAGTTTTATAATACGTATTTTGTTTGGCCTCGAACGCTGTGCGTGTTTACACACTCCGGGTTTATGTTTAGAAACTGGTGAGTCAGCAGTCTTTGAGGCTTCAAATCCTCTGAGTTGCGGATTTATAAATTAATATAAATTAAATCGCACATATAAAATTTTTCCTCTTTAGATTTCAGTCTGAAATTTTCAGGAACTGTTCGCAAAAAACTTCGAAATTTATCTATACGTTTCTCATAGAAATAAGGATGAAATGTTTCATTTTTTTATCTCGTATCCGAGGCCTAGCGCAGCCATCGAGACCAAACAAAATAGGTATTATAAAACTTCTAGCCACTCATCCGACGAGCTCGAAGCACACATACGAGCGCACACACGCACCGCGCATTTGGGCGAGCGTATGTGCGGGCCACGTACAGGCGAACCTACTTTCCAGTTCCCAGATTTGTCGGGCAGGCTCGCGAGTGCTCTGAGAATCTTTTCCCAATCACTCGTAATATTTTTGTAATTACTTACGTAAAAAAAAGTGATGAACCGTTTTAGAATTTTCAGATCGAGTTCGTCAATTCTTTGTCAAAGTTCTCAGATTATTCACGAAAATACATCAATATCCGATGAATTTTTCTCATATCCGAGACCTGTTCGTGACTTTTTTATGGATAAATTTTTTCCGTGTGGGGGTGCCAAGTTGAATTAAAAAAAAAATCACCCTAATGTACATATAGGTTTGACCTTGTGATAAAAATTTGTTTACTAAGTTCTGACACATTGCTATTGGAAAATAAAATCCAACAGTAGAATCTATCATTTTACTGATGTCAGTCTGTTTGAAAAAACATGATGAATCGCATTTGTGAGAACACAGCGTTACTAATAAGTGTCTATTCATCATCAAAAATTGCAATTCAGTGCTGACGTTTTTCTACATATAAAAACACAGCTGCACTAGTGACATTATAATCGAGGTGAAAGTCAACACCTCGACAATTTGACGGAAGCTTTTTTGTCCGACCTGATTAAAACTACAAAAGAAAAAGAAAAAAAAATTAGAAAAGATAGTTAATGTTTAAATTAAGGATCTTGCGACACATGTTCATTAAATTAAAGCGACAATGATAAAAAGCATAGAAAAGATCATTCATAAATTAACAACAATTTTGATATTCTTATATCAATTTTTATTTAAATTCGTAACTTTACTTATTTTTAAAAAGTGTTACAAATAATGTGTACTACTGAAAATTGTAAAATAATATTATTTAAATAAATAATCCTATCTAATAAGAAATTTTAATTCTAAAAGTTTATCTATAAGAGAGAAATTTTAAATTGTAAATGATTCTTTAATAATAAAGCTGACTGTTCTTAACTTTTTGATTAAATATTTAAAAAATGAAAGTTTCTCAACATAATTGATAAAAGAGAAAATTTTAATTGTAAATGTTTTTTAATATTTGGAAAAGATTCTGTTTTTAACATTTTGCTACGACAATATATAATTTTTAAACTTTTTCAAACTTTTCAAGAGATGAGAAAACGAAATTGTGGGTACAGGTAAATTTTTTTTAATGATTTAGGTTCAAAAGCAATTTAAAATATGAAAAAATTGCAAATTTTTTTAACAAAATGTAGATTTTTTGAGATTTTTTAATAAAATTTCGAAGCTTTTCAAGGATTTTGAAAGGTTTTAAGATAATAAGATATTTAAATTAATTCTTTATTTTTAAAAATTAATTTTTTAAGAAAATAATTATAAATATTTTAAAACTTTTAAAATGACTTCCTAAATTTTCGGAAAAAAGTGTAGAAGATTTTAAAGATAAATTTTTCAATTTCGATAAAAAAATCATTTTAAAATTAAATAGATTTGAACAAATTTAAAGCAAAATGTAGATTTTTGAAGACGTCGAACAAATAATTTAGAAGGTTTTACAAAATAATGAAAGGTTTAAACAGAAAAAAAGAAAATTTATTTAAAAAGATATCTAAACATTCCCAAAGATGTCCAAAATTATCACAAAAGAATGTTGAAGATTTTAAGGAAATTTGTTTTCAAAATTCTAGGAAAAAATCCAATCATTTTAAAAGATAAAATTTCCAAAATAATTACAAATTTGAAAACCTTTCAAAAAACTTAAAACAAAATGTAGATTTTTTAAGATTTCAATATAAAATTTTGAAATTTTTCAACGACTTTGAAAGGTTTCATGATAATAAAAAAATGTTCTTATGATTCCCGGAAATATTTTCAAGATTTTAAAACATGAAAAAAGTTTTCCAAAATTGTAAAAAACGAATCTGAAAGATTTTAAGATAATTTTAGAAAAAATTCTAGTCAGTTTAAAAGATATTTAGGAATTTTAGAAGTTTTGATGAGATTAAAAACATTTTAAAACTCTGAAAGATTTCCGAAAATTTCAAAAATATTTTAAAATTTTTTCCAAGCGTCAAAAAGTCCTAAATATCTTCTAACCTGACACAAATTTTTCCTAAACTGTTGCAAAATCCATTAAAATAAAAATTAAATCTTTGAAATTTTCTAGATACTTTTTCGACTTATCTGTAATCATCAAAAATATTTTTGAATTTTCTCGAGATATCTAGGAAAATTATACCTATATAACTTCAAAACAAACAAAAAAACTTAAAAAATAATTAGTTATTCCAAATTTTTACTTTTGCATTTAACATTATTTTTCCCGTCAAACTCTAATTTTTCTAAAAAAAAATTTCTTTCTTAGCTGAAAGATTTTTTTGGTTCAAAATTCAAAACAAATTTGTTAAAAATTCGTCTTTTGGTTTGAAAATTCATCTCTTCTTCTAGAAATTTCATCTTTCTTTATTAAAATTGAAACTATTTGGTTTAAAGTAAAAATTTGTTGATTGAGGATTCAACTTTTTTGGTCAAAAATTCAACTACTTAGTTAAAAGTTAAGCTACTTTGTTAAATTTCACTTTTTTGGTTGAAGTTTCATAATTTTAGTTGAAAAAATAAACTGTTTTTTTTTAGAAAATTCGTCTATTTTTGGAAATATTTAATCTTTTTTGGTTAAAAATACAATTCGCTAAAAATTAATCTTTTTTGTTTAATGAACGATGTAATAATTGAATTTAAAAAATAGATATTTTTTTAAACAATTTTAGGTTATGCTCGTATTTTAAGGCTTACAATTTTTGCACAACTTTAGGATATGTTAACATTTTTCAAATCAATTATTAAAATCGGATTTTAAACGAAAAATATTAGGTTTAAAAAAATATTTATAATTTAAAAAAATCTTTTTATATTAGTGTTTTTCATGGGAAATTGGTATTTGTGAAATATAATAATATAATATCAATTATCAAAAATAATACAATAAAATCAAAACATTTTGGATCAACATTAATTTTATATTTTAATTTTAAAAGAATTGCGTGAGACAAGAAAGTAATAATAATACCGCGCATAGCGCGCGTGTTTGGTTTTTAAGTATTGCAAATTATTTTAAAAACTAAAAAATTTCTTTTCAACGGAGAAAGTTACAAATTTTGATTAAAACATTTGTTACGGATTTGGAAACAATTTAAGGTTACGTTAACATTTTCACCAAAAATCGGTTATTTTGAACCAAAATCATGAAATCTCAAAGAAGATTTACATTTATGAACAATTATATGTTATGATAGTGTTTCTTGTCGCAAATCGGTAAATTTAATAAAAAATAGTAGAGATTAAAAAAAAAATGTTGATCAATTTTAGGTTATGCTCGTGTTTTTTATCGGAAATCAGTGTAGATTTCAAAGAAGATTTACAATTTTGGATAAATTTTAGGTTATCTTAACATTTTTCAAATCTGCGATTAAAATCGGATTTTAAAAGAAAAAAATATTACGTTTAAAAAAAAATTTATAATCTTAAAAAAAATTTTATTATGTTAGTGTTTTTCGTCGCAAATCGGTATTTTTAATACAAAATAATTGGCTATCAAAAATAAAAGTTTTTTGAACAATTTTAGGTTATGCTCGTGTTGTTTATAGGAAAACGGTCTAGATTTCAAAGAAGATTGACAATTTTTGAACAATTTTAGGTTATGCGAACATTTTTCAAATCGGTGATTAAAATCGAATTTTATTAAGTTAGCGTTATTCGCTGGAAATTGGTATTTATCGAAAATATACACTGGAACCTGGATTTGTGCACAGTTTCGGGCATGGGACGCAGTGGCCTTCGACATAAATCCAGGGACTCCGAACGTAAACAGACAGGGCCGCATGAATAATTTCTTTTGCATTTGAAGGCATGACGCAACCTGATGCAACTAACGCACAAACGCACAAATCCAGGTTCCAGTGTAATAACATAATATCAATTACACAGAATAGCCTTGTTCCTAAATCGGGAGTATCGAAACATAAACATTCAGGGCCGCCTGAACCGTTGCCAATTGCAATGCATAATATTGCACACTATACTCGACTGAGTACTCGCGCACTGCGGCCATTCTAGGAATTCTTAAACCGCGCGTTCCTAAACCGAGTCGGGTGTACCAAACATGATACTATGAAGTCCACCACTTTCAGTTTCACATTAATTTTATATTTTAATTTAAAAATTACCTGAGACAAGAAAGTCATGACAACAGCGCGCATATTTTTTTAATTAAAACCAAATTTTTGTATTATAAATTATTTAAAAAGCTTAAAAATTTCTTTTTAACAGAGAAAGTTGCAAATTTTGATAAAAATATTTGTCACGTCCCTGAAGAGAAGCCGATACCGTTACTCTTAGTTCGCTCCACTTAGTTGCGCCTAAATCGAATATATAAACTGCGTGTATGCCTTTCTAAAGTATCAGAATAATCGTAAGATACCAGAAACAAGTGGCTGCAACAGCTTTTGTTACATAACTTAAGTACCCGCTTAATCGACAATACCGTAATATTATTACTATTTTTTTTTTTTTTTTCGTTATCCGTAACATTGAACAGAGAAATTCGAGTCCGGTCATTAGCCGACAAATTGACCGAGAGAAATTATAATTATAATCTTAAAATAGATTAGCGCAATCTTCATAGAAATTGTGGGAAAAAAATAGAATGGAAAGGCCGAGTTCAGGTGTGAGAATTAAGTGGTGAAAGTGTGGGGGTTGCGCACTTGAAAGTTAGAGATAAGATAAGATTTCTTTTGTCTTTTTTATGAAACTATTTTTCTTTTTTCTGCGAATATAACTTTCAATTTCTAATGCAGGAAATTTCCTCGGCTTTTTTTTAAATAAGTAGAAAACAAATACGCGCGCTATGTGCGCGATTATTACTTTATTTGCCTCACGTAATTTTTAAATAAAAATATTATATTGATGTCTAGAATTCCTGAAAATAAAACAAGAATCCAACGATCAAATTTGGACAACCATCAAAAAATGCTCCAATTGCAATTCTTAAAAAGAAAAAAATTTTGTTTCTTTGGACAAAAATAAAAAAGAGGAAAGAAAAATGAGAAGGCAACCAACCAAATCCCTTTCCTTCTCTTTTTTATTTCTTTCGTCTTTTTTATTTTTATTATTATCAAATGACAATATGCAAGCATTTATAATATTTACCAACGTTTCAGTGCTCATACAGCACCCTTATCAAGTTAAAAAAAATTTGAGCAGGTCGGAATAGCGAAAAAATAAAAACAACGACGCTCTCTCTCGAGAGAGAGCGTCGTTGTTTCATCGCTGTTCCCACTTGCATAAATAACAATTGAAGAATTATCAATTTGGAAAAAATTTGAGTTAGTTTAAGAGATATTTACAAGTTTTGAGAAGATCCCAATTTAACTTAAGACTGGAAAAGATTTCAAAAAATAAAAAACTTTCGAAATAAAATTTTGAAGCTTTTTATGAGTCTTTAAAAGTTTAAAAAAAATAAAAAATAAAATTTTGTTTGCTGGGAAAATTTTAAAAGAGTTTTTGTTATGAAAAATTAATTTTAGGAGAATATTGAAAAAGATTACAACATTTTTTGAATAATAAATGACGATTGAACAATTATTAATTTAGAAGTTTTGAAAAAATTCAAAAATATTTTGAAACGTGAAAAGATTTCAAAATATTTAAAACACACTGTAGATTTTTGAAGACGCCGAACACGAAATTTGGATTTTTTTGGATTTGAATTTTTAACAATATTTTACTTTTCATTAAAAATGAGCAATTATAGATCAAATATTAAAAACAAAACAATTTTAAACTGAATTATTTGAGAATCGTTAATATTTCTGAGTGTTAAATTAAAACTTTGTACGTTACATTTTTAATTGTTCTATTTAACAAATTTTTAATATTTAGGTGAAATTATTGAATTTTTATGCATAAATAACAATTGAACAATTATCAATTTGTAAAAAATTTGTGTTAGTTTAAGAGATATTTACCAGTTTTGAGCTTGGATATGACAAGATCCAAACTTAATTTAAAACTGAAAAAGATTTCGAAAAATAAAAAACTGAATTTAGATTTTTGAATATTCGAAATAAAATTTTGAAGCTTCTTATTGATCTTTAAAGGTTTTGAGAAAATAAAATAAAATTTCTTAAGTTTGCTGGGAAAATTTTAAATGATTTTTTATTTTGAGAAATTAATTTTAAGAGAATCTTTAAAAAGATTTAAAAATTGTTTTGAATATTAAATAACAATTGATCCATTATTGGTTTGCAAAATAATCGAGTAAGTTTAAAATATATTTAGAAGTTTTGAAAGGATTCCAGGATAATTTGAAACGTGAAAAGGTTTCAAAAAATTTAAAACACAATGTACATTTTTCAAGATGTCTAACACAACATTTATAAGCTTTTTAAGCATTCTGAAAGGTTTTAATTGAATAAAAAATGTTTATCAAATTTCCTAGAAAAACTAACAAGAATTTTTTTGCGAAAATTAATTTAAAAAGAATATTGAATAAGATTTCCAAAATTTTCAAAAAAGAATCTGGAAGATTTTAAGGTAATTTTTTTACTTTTGCAAGATTTTCCAAAAATATTTGGGAAAGTTTGAGTTTCAAGATAATGAAATTGTTATTAAATTCCTGGATAATTTTTAAATTATTTTTTTTAACCAAAATTTTGAGCCAATATTCAAAAAGATTTCGAAACCAATTTTAATGCATAAATTAATTTTTCTAGCTTAAAATTGCTTAAAATGACATACTTTGGGAAATTTATACATTTTTTATTCATTCTTCAATTCATAGCATTGAAAATGGTAGCGTGGATTTCTTTTTTAAATATTTTAACTGTACAATGTATAAAAGTTAAAAATTGAAATTTTTCAGTTTAACGGCTTTTAATCAAAAAAATTTCAATTGAAAAGTTTTTAAAGCTTTCATTTTATACGCAAAAATTACTGAGCGTTTGAGTCGAGCGAAAATCATAGTGAAAATTGGCGACAAGGACGTTTTCGTGGTAAAAACCATAAGAAACCCCATAAAAATCATGAGTTTTTCGTTTATCTCAGTAAATACGAAGAATTTTGAAAAATGTTTCAGAGAAAAGTTCTAGCTGGTATAAAAATACATCTTTTTTGTATTATACACTTTTTGCCTAAACCATTATTTTTCGAGAAAAAGAGGATTGCGTTGGAAAAACAATAAAAACAAGAAACCAGTTACAGATATGCGTTCGATCACGCTTGTCCCTTCTTTCACTTTCTTTTTCGTCCCTTTTTCGTAACTAATCAGTAAATGCGTACCCCCCTCCAACTTTAACCTGGAAAAGGGGACGAGCGTAACTGAACGCATTTTCGTAACCAGTCAGTAAATGCGTAGCTCCCCCCCCCACTTAAACCTGGAAAAGAGGACGAGCGTAACTGAACGCATTTTCGTAACTGCGTAAATTTTCCAATAAATTTTTTATTCTAGGCTCATTTTTGGAAAATCTTATTTTTCTTGTTAAAAAATGGTTTTAGAGAAAAAATGTACTGAATACAAACGATGGATTTTTTGATGCTCTACAACTTTTATTTGAAATATTTTTCGAAATTCCCATTATTTACGAAAATAAATGGAAAAAACCATGATTTTATGGGTTTTTCATGGTTTTCGTCATTAAATTCAAATTTGCGTCAATTTTCACTAGTATATTCGTAATCAGCGCATCAAAATACGTAAGTATACGTAGTGCCAAATAATGGTAACATTTTCCAAAAATTTTAAATTCATTTAATTAAGCCTTCCTCAGTTTAAAAATGTCTAATACAATGTTGTAAGCAATTGTCCGTGTGTGTGTGTGTTTGTGTGTGTGGATGCGTGTGTGTGAATGACACTTTTTGTAAACACGATAACTTGAAAACGGTTGCAGATGAATTTATGAAATTCGGAGGGCTTATTTTCACCACTATAATGTCTTGAAACTGACCGAAGTATTTCTAAAAATATTTATTGAATTTTTTTAGCACTCAATAATATTTTCAAAATCGGTTTTTGATAGTAAATCTGTTTCCATTAACATAATTCAAGGTTGATGCAAGAATATAAAAGATTCCTTGGTTCTAGACAAATCGATTGACCTACAATATTAATACATTTTATCAAAGAGTGCGGAAGTTATCGTCATTTATATTATACTTGAAATCGATTTTTATAGTAAAAATGTTTTCATTCTCATAATTTAAAGTTGATGCGAGAAAAGAAAAGATGTGTTGATTCGAGACGAATCGATTGACCTATAATATTGATACATTTTATTGAAGAGTAAGAAAGCTATGGTGATGCATAATATTTGAAAATGCGGTTTTTTATAGTAAAACTTTTTTCATTAACATTATTCAAAGTTGATGCAAGAACATAAAGATTCATTGCTTCGAAACGAATCGATTGACCTATAATATTAATACATTTTATTAAAGTGTGCGGAAGTTATCGTCATTTATATTATACTTGAAATCGATTTTTATAGTAAAAATGTTTT
>CAKNYM010045913.1:73414-87657 GCA_932195095.1 Andricus curvator
TTTAAATAAAAAGATTAATTTTCTACCCAAAAATACAATTTTTCAACCAAATACATTAATTTTTAAAGAAAGGTTTGAAGTTTTAATAACCAGAACAATGAATCTTTAACTGAAATAGTTCAATTTTCAAACCAACAAATTAATTAATTACCAAAACTTTAATAATTAAGTTTCAAGTTAAAAAAATTAATGTTTAACCAAACAGATGAATTTTCAACAACGAATATGGAATTTTCTATTGGAATAAGTTACATTTTCAGTTAAAAAAATTACTTTCAACAAAAAAAAACTAACTTTTAACAAAAACTAACTTTCAAAATAATAGTTACATTTTCAAACAAAGTGATGAATTTTCAAATAAAATTGTAAATATTTAACTGCAATAGTTGAATTTCAAACCAGAAAGATGAATTTCTAACTGAAATGATGAATCTTTAACCAGAATAATTGAATTTTTGACCAAAAAGATTAATTTTCAACCAAGAAGATTAATTTCTACCAAAAAAGACGAATTTTCAACTAACAAAGATAATTTTTTAACCAAAAATTGAATTAAATTTTTAGTCAAAAATGAATGTTCAACCAAAGACATGAATTTTGAACTAAAATTATGAAATATTCAACTGGAATAATAGTTAAATTCTCAGTTTAATAAAAATAATAATTTTCAACCAAAAAACATCCAAAGAAAAAACAAATTTTCAATCAAACAGCTCATTTTTCAACCACAGAAATGAATTTTTAATTAAAACGATGGATCTTTAACTAAAAAAAAATTAATTTTTAACTAACTTTCAACCAAATAATTTTATTTCCAGCCTAAAAGATGAATTTTCAACTAAAATGATAAATATTTGACTGGAATACTTGAATTTTTAACTGAACAGAAGAATTTTTAAACAAGAAGATTAACTTTCAAAGAAAAATAAGATAATTTTCTACCAAAAAATTTTCAATTAAAAAAGACAAATTTTTATCCAAATTGTGGAATTCCGAACATGAAAATAATAATTTTCAACTCACAATGGAACAGTTAAATTTTCATTTAAAGAAATTAATTTTCAACCAAACTGATGAATTGTCAACTAAAATTATGAATCTTCAACTAAAATGATAAATCTTCAACTGGAATAGTTGAATTTTATGCCGAATAGATGAATTGTCAACCATAAAGATTAATTGTCTACAAAAAAAGATGAATTTTCCACAAAGTACATACATTTTCAAACAAATAGTTTAATTTTTAAATGCAAAATATCAATTTTCAATCAAATAGTTGAATTTTCATTAAAAAAATAAATAAATTGATTTTCAAGAAAGTAGTTACATTTTTAACCACAGATGAATTTTAAATTAAAATGATGAATCTTCAACCAAACAAATTAATTTTTAACAAAAGTTTAACTTTTAACCCAGTAGTTGAATTTTTAACTAAAAAACGATGAATTCGCAACGAACAATGTAAAAAAAATTATATTATAATTCAGAAATATTTCTTCTTTGAAATACTACTTCTACTCTGAAAACTGCTTGAAGTACTTTTATTACCTAAAATTTAGAAGAGGGAACTTTCAAATTGTGACGAATTCTGACTTGGAAGACGGATTTTTGAAAATTCCTTTCTTCTAAATCCGAATTATAATTCCTTTAAAAAATTCCCATTCCATGTAAAAAATTCCCTGTTCCAAGTGAAATTATATTTCTTGAATTTTTCTATAATCAGAAGTAAATTCCTGGTTTTTAAATTAAATTCCCGGTCATTTCCCGGTCAATAAAATTCCAGGTCATTTCCCGGTCTTTCCCGGTTTCCCGGTCAAGTCGCCACCCTGATTATTTATAAATTTATTTTAAATAATTAACGATGAGAATATTTTCCTCAATTTTTTAAATAATTTTCAACAATGCTGATTTTTGAACTAGTGACAATTAATAAAAAATTGGTTTTCTTAGAAAGTTTGCCTTTAGTTCTTATCTTAAATTAGTTAACAATTACAATGGAAATATTTTCCTCTATTTTATAAATCATTTTTAACAATCCTCGTTTTTCAACTTGAGATAACTAATGGAAAAAAATTGTTTCTAAGGTTTGTCTTCAGTTAAAAAAAGAATTGAAATTGACAATGGAAATATTTTCCTTGATTTCATAAACTCTTTTTAACAATGCTTTTGAACTTGAGATGACTATTGAGCATCCTTAATGCATCCATAAAATACGTCAGGCATAAATCACAAACTAATTGCTCATTATGCTTTGCTGATGATAGTGAAATTAAAAATAATTTTCTCTCCTCCGTTCTGACTTTCACCTCATAATGAGCAAGTAAGAAGATATTAGTTACAGTAATAACTAATCTAAATGCTACCAATCATCGATTAAGTGGTTCAGGTTCACTGAGAGTCACCTTAGTGTGATTTGTGGTTGATTGGAAAATGAGCCGATGATTGCCAATTTATCTCCATGTTAAGCCATTTAAAAAAATTCCAAGAAGACTAATAAGTGAGTGCTAATGAGAGTACTCGTACAGTGACCAATTGCTTGTTAGCAAAAAGTCTCAATCTATGGACTTTGAACAAAACTTGATAGAAAGCTGGGAAAGGCTTTTCAATTTCTATCCAGACTTTCTAATGTTATGTAAATGCAGACTTTTAATTTAAACAGGTGAAAACTTATAGACTGCAGATGCACTTTTTTGCAAAAAAAAAAACACTTTTTTCAACGGTATCGATAACAGTCTTCACATGCTAAAATGTTCTAAAAACAGGATAAATACATTTTTATAAATAAAATTAATGTTATTCAAATTCAAAATAAAAAAATTGCCTTAAAATCTTCCAGATTTTTTTTATTATAAAATATCTATCATAGCAAAATTCAAAGAAATTCCTGAATCTAAACAATTAAAAAATGGTTAAATAATAAAAAAATAAAATTAAGTACTTTTCTTTGATGAATATATTTTTCATTTTATTATTCATTATTATTTAAACTATTTTTATTTGTTCACATTCGGGAATTTTCAAATTCGGTAATATTATAAACTGTCAGAAATTTTATTATCCTAGAAATTTTCCATTTGAGAATTTCAATTTGTCGGCAATAATTTTATAATTTCGGGAATCTCAGTGCCAAAAATTTTTTCGGGATTTTTCAGTAGTCCCATTTTTAAAAAATTAACTTTTCTTTGAACATTAATTTAAAAATATTATTTAAAGATTGCTTAGGAATCTCATGAAAATTGATTTATTATCTTGAGACCTTTCAAAATTCTTAAAAAGCTTCTAATTTTTTGTTCGAAATCTGCAAAAATCAACGAAAATTTTAAAAAATTGCCTCAGAATCTTCCAAATTTTTTTCCAACAATTTTGAAAATCTTTTAAAATGTTTTTAAATATTCTCCTAAAGTTAATTTTTCAAAATAAAAATTCTTTTAAAATTTTCCAAGGAATCTTAAAAAAGGTTTTTTATTATTTTCAAACCTTTCAAAATCCTTAAAAAGCTTCAAAATTTGATTGTTTCTAAACTTCAAAATATTTTTCAAAAGAATTCAAATTTTTCCTAACATTTTTTTCAAGTCCTGCAAAATTTAAAAAAAATTGCTTTAAAGCCTTCCAGAATCTTTTTCGACAATTTTTGAAGTATTTTTAAATATTCTCTTAAAATTAATTTTTCGAAATAAAATCATTAAAAATTTTCTAGGAATCTTAAGAAAATTTTGTTTATCCTCTTGAGACCTATCAAAATTCTTAAAAAGCTTTTAATTTTTTTGTTTGAAATCTGTACCATATTAAATTTAATTTAAAACGCTTTAAATTACTAAAATTTCAAATAGAAATATTGCATTTTCAATAAAATAGATACAATTTGACCAAATAGTTGATTTTTCAATCGAAAAAATAAATTTTCAACCAAAAAAGATGAATTTTCTACCAAGATTTATTTTCTATCAAAAAAGACGAATTTTCAAACAAACAGTTAAATTTTGACCTAAAAAATGATACATTTTCAACCAAAAATGGAATAATTATATTGTCAGTTAAAAAAATTTATTTTTAACTTCTAAAAACGAATTTTCAAACAAATTGTTAAATTTTCAACAAAAGAGATGAATTTCCATTTTTAACCAAAAAAGATTAAATTTCTACCAAAAGAGATGAATTTTCAAACCAAAAAGACGAATTTTCGACAAAGAAAGATTTTTCAGTCAAGGAAGAAAAAAATTTCAAAGAAATTGTTGAATTGTCAAGCCAAAGAAGAAACAAATTTTCTACGAAATAGATGAAATTTTCTACCCAGAAAAACGAATTTTCAACATAAATTTAAATTTTCAACCAAAAAAGAATACTTTTTGGAAAAAAATTTTAATTAAAAATTGTAAAAGATTTTTAAAAATTTGAAACAAAATGTAGATTTTTGAAGATTTTGATGCCTTTTAAGGATTTCGAAAGGTTTCAAGAAAACAAAAAACCTTTCTTGAGATTCCTGGGAAAATTTTTTATGATTTTTTATTTTGAAAAATTAATTTTTTTAAATTTGAAAAGATTTCCAAAATTCTCAAAACAGAATCTGGAAGGTTTAGGCAATTTTTAATTTTGCAGAATTTCAAACAAATTTTGGGAAAAATTCGAATTATTTTAAAAGATTTTTACAAGGTTTAGAAGTTTTGAAAAGATTTTAAAAAATTTAGACAAAAAGTAAATTTTTGAAAATTTGAAAGAAAAATTCAGAAGGTTTTTTAAGAATTTTTAAAGGTTTTATGAAAATAAAAAAATTTTCTTAAGTTTCCTGGGCAAATTTTAAATGATTTTTTATTTTAAAAACTTAATTTTTAAAGAAGATTTAATAAGATTTCAAACCATTTTAAATGATTTCTAAAAATGGGACGACAGAAAAATTCTTAAAAATAAAATTCTCGAAAAAGAAAATTTCCGAAATTATAAAACTGCCGACAATTTAAAAATCCAAAATTAGAAAATTTGTGGAATAAGAAAAATCCTGGCAGTTTTTAATATTACGCAATTTAAAAATTGCCGAATATATAATAAATATATAATAAAAGAGTAAAATATAAAATGTTTTCATCTAATACTAATAAAAGTACTTTATTTTATTTCATATTAACAAATTTTTAATTGTTTGGCTTAAGGAATTTCATAACATTTAGAGAATTAAAAAATAGTTTTTTAATTAATATTATTTATTTATTAAAAATACAGCAATGAAATATTTTGATCAAAGGCATTTTTTTAATGTTTAAAGATTTTAAAAATTATTGCTCGAATTAAAAATAACAATAATGATATAAAAATCGTATAAAAAAATTTTTAAATACGTCTGTCTCGAACAAAACAAAAATTTCTCCCCAAATTTTCTACGAACCTAATACCATTTTCCAAACTTCTTTTTAACTTTTTTTTACATTAAAAATTCGGTTTTTGAGATCATTTTTGGTAATTTTTTTTAAATACTAGGGACTTCAAACCAAATTTTAAACATTAAAAAAAGTTTTTTCTTTGATAAAAATATTTGATTATTGTATTTTTAATAAATAAATATTACTTATTGAAAAACAATTTTTTAAATTGTTTAATTCGGAAATTTTCTATTTCGGATACTTTATAATGTTGCACTTTTCTGTCTGGAATTTTATTATGGGGCGACTAAAAACTCCCGAAAAATAAAATTCCCAACACACTGCGAAATTCCCGAATTGAAAAATTCCCGAAATTATAAAATTGCCGAAATATAAAAATCCCGAATTAATTGGAAAATTCCTGAATAATAAAACTCTCGAACAGTTTATAATATTACCGAATTCGAAAATTCCCAAATAATTACATTCTCGAAAGTTTAAAATTATTATATTATTATTTATAATCATAGTTGTATTATTATTATATTATTGTTTCAATTTAAAATAACAAAAATTGAATAAAAATATTTTTTTGGGTGAAAAATTTGTTTGAAAATGTGCATAATATTTGAAAAAATTACAAAAAACCTTCTCGAAAATTGAATTATTAATTTAAGAAAAATGTATTTTAACAAATGATATTTATTAAAAAACAAATTTTTTAAATTTGATAATTTTTCGAGTACGGAAATTTTATAATTCGGCAATTTTTAAATTTGTTAGTATTATAAACTGTTTGAGAATTTTATCATTCAGGAAATTTTTCAATTCGGGATTTTTATTTTCCAGCAATTTTCCAATTTCACTAATATTATAAATTGTTCGGGAATTTTCCAATTCGGGATTTTTATATTCCAGCAATTTTATAATTTCAGGAATTTTCTATTTGGAAAATTTGCTCTTTCAAGAATTTTACAGTGGCGGGAATTTTATTTTTCGGGATTTTTCAATCGTCCCATACTATTCAAATTTACGAACAAAATTTTAAACATTAAAAAAAGTTTTTTCTTTGGCAAGAATATTTCATTATTTTATTTTTAATGAATAAATATTACTTATTAATAAACAATTTTTTGTTAATTGTTTAAATTCAGGAATTTTCTCATTCGGATATTTTAAACACTAAAAAACATTCCGAATTTTAACAATTTAAAAAACTGTTTTTTAATAAATATCATTTAATTAAAGATACAATAATCAAATGTTTTTATCAAATAATTTTTTTATTGTTTAAAGTTTTTAAAAATTATTGTTTGACTTTAAAATAACAATAATTAAAAACATATATATATTTCTGGGTGAAATATTTTGTTTGAAAAGGTGCATAGTATTTTTTTTAAATTACAAAAAACGTGCTCGAAAATCGAATTTTTAATTTGAAAAAATGTATTTTAATAAATAATATTTATTAAAGTATACATTCTTTAATTGTTTCGATTTGAAAATTTTATAATTCGGGATTATAAACTGTTCGAGAATTTTATTATTCAGGGAATTTTCCAATTTGTGATTTTTATTTTCCGGAAATTTTGTAATTTCGAGAATTTTCCAATCCGGGAATTTCACAGTCTCGGGAATTTTATTTTTCAAGCTTTTTCAGTCGTCCTGGGAATTTTAAACACTACAAAAATTATATTTGATCGAAACATTTAATTAATGTATTTTTAATAAATAAATAATATTTAACAAAACATTTCTGTCGGGAATATTATTATTTGGGAATTTTCAAATTCACTAATATGTATTATAAATTTTTCGGGAATTTTCCAATTCGGGATTCTTATATTTCGGCAATTTTACAATTTTGGGAATTTTATATTTCGAACATTTTCTTTTGCAGGAAATTGTATAGGGACGAGAATTTAATTTTTCGGGAGTTTTCAGTCGTCCCATACTATGCACATTTTCAAACAAAACTTTAGATATTAAAAAAAGTTTTTTCTCTGGTAAGAATATTTCATTATTGTATTTTTAATAAATAAATATTACTTATTAATAAACAATTTTTTTAATTTTTTGAACTCGGGAATTTTCTAGTTCGGATATTTTATAATTTGGCAACTTTCTGTCGGTAATATTATTGTTTGGGAATTTTTTAATTCTGTCATATTATAAACATAAACTGTCGGGAATTTTCAAAATTCGGGATTTTTATATTTTAGCAATTTCATAATTTCACGAATTTTCCATTTTGAAAATTTTCTTTTTCAAGAAATTTTACAGTGTCGATAATTTTATTTTTCGGGATTTTCAGACGTCCCATACTATGCACATTTTCAAACAAAACTTTAAATATTAAAAAAAGTTTTTTCTCTGGTAAGAATATTTGAGTATTGTGTTTATAATAAATAATTATCACATATTGAAAACCCATTTTTTTAATGTTCAAATTCGGGAATTTTCTAGTTCGGATATTTTATTATTTGGCAATTTTCTGTCGGGAACTTATTATTGTTTGGGAATTTTTTTATTTTGTCATATTATAAACATAAACTGTTGGGAATTTTCAAATTCGGGATTTTTATATTTTGGCAATTTTATAATTTCACGAATTTTCCATTTTGAAAATGTTCTTTTTCCAGGAATTTTACAGTGTCGAGAATTTAATTTTTCAGGATTCTTCAGTCGTCCCATACTATGCACATGTTCAAGCAAAACTTCAAAAATTAAAAAAAGTTTTCTGTGGTAAGAATATTTCATTATTGTATTTTTAATAAATAAATATTACTTACGTACTAAAAAACAATTTTTTAATTGTTCAAATTCGGGAATTTTAGAGTGTCGGATATTTTAGAATTTGGCAAGTTTCTGTTGATAATATTATTGCTTGGGAATTTTTGTATTCTGTAATATCATAAACATGAACTGTCGGGAATTTAAAATTCGGGATTTTTACATTTTGGCAATTTCAAATTTCACGAATTTTCCATTTTGAAAATGTTCTTTTTCAGGAATTTTACAGTGTGGGAAATTTTATTTTTCGGGATTTTTCAGTCGTCCCATACTATGCACATGTTCAAGCAAAAATTCAAACATTAAAAAAAATGTTTTCTCTGGTAAGAATATTTTATTATTTGTATTTTTAATAAATAAATATTACTTACATATTAAAAACATTTTTTTAATTGTTTATGTCGGGAACTTATTATTATTCAGGAATTGACCAGCCCAGAATTTTTAAATTTCAGCAATTTTATAATTTCGGGAATTTTCCATTTCGAATATTTTCTTTTTAGTTTTTCCGTATCGGAAAATTTATTTTTCAGGATTTTTTAGTCGTCCCAAATAGTTATTCGAAATTTTTAATATTTTTTTAAAATTTATATTACTGTTTTTCTCCTCAAACCGAAAAACGCTCAGAGATTTGTAAAAACTAATAATTACAAAGAACTCAAACTAACCCAATAAAAAGTTTTTAAAAATTCAAGACAATAATACAAATGAATTTTTCACAAAAAGTTGAATTTTTAAACCAACAATATGCATTTTCCATCAAAAGAATTGAATTTTCGACCCAAAAAAAGACGAGAAGTGAATTTTCAACTTTAAAAAATTAATTTTCTAACAAAAATGGAATAGCCACATTTTCAGTAAAAAAATTCATTTTCAGTAAAAAAATTCATTTTCAACAAAAAAACTAATTTTCAACAAAATAGTTAAATTTTTGAGTAAAGAAACTTATTTTTAACTAAAATAATGAATCTTTAACCAAAAAAATAAATCTTCAACCCAAAAGATGAATTTTCTACCAAAAAAAGATACATTTTCAAAAAATAAATGAATTTTCAACCAATCATATGAATTTTCAAACAAGAAGATTAAATGTCTTTCAAAAAATATAAATTTTCGACGAAAAATATAATAGTTAAATTTTACAGTGTGGAGAATTTTATTTTTCTGGATTTTTCAGTCGTTCCATACTATTCACATTTTCAAACAAAACTTTAAACATTAAACAAAAATTTTCTTTGGTAAGAATATTTCATTATTGTATTTTTAATAAATAAATATTACTTACATATTGAAAACATTTTTTTAATTGTTTTTGTCGGGAACTTATTATTATTCAGGAATTGTCCAGCCCAGGATTTTTAAATTTCAGCAATTTTATAATTTCGGGAATTTTCCATTTCGAATATTTTCTTTTTAATTTTGCAGTATCGGGAAATTTATTTTTCAGGATTTTTCAGTCCCAAATAGTTTTACAGACTTCAAGAAGAATTAAACAAAAACTTTTTAAGAATCCACTGAATTGAGTAAAATTGAGTGAATTTAGAAGAATTCAAAATAAATCAGGATTAATTATTAAGAATTCAGGGCGAATTCCAAATGAATTGCAAAAAATATTTTAAAATCTCTTCAAATGTTTGAAACATTACGAAATTCCTCACTTCGTGTGAATAAATTCTTTGAAATCCATTAAAATATTAAAATCCATTAAAATTATTAAAACCCTTGGAAATCCCTTGAAATTATTTAAATCTCTTGAAAATGCCTTGGAATCTTAAAATACCCTAAAATATTTCAAAGTCTTTGAAATCCCTTCAAACTATTGAAATAAATAACAAATTTCTGGGAATTAGGAGTTTTCAACAAAATAAGTGAATTTTTAACTAAAAAAGATCAATTTTCTAGCAAAAATAAAATAGTTTCAATCATAAAAATAAATTTCTAACGAAATAGTTAAATTTTCAAACAAACAGATGAATTTTCAACTAAAAAGATGAAATGTCCATAAAAAAAGTTTCGACGAGAAATTTAATTTAAAAAATCAATTTTCAATAGAAAGAACTAATTTTCAAGCAAAGAAATGAAATTTCAACCAAAAAAATTAATTAATTTTAAACAAAATATTTTAATTTTCAATGGAGTTTTCAACCAAAAAGGTTACATTGCTACAAAAAAGACAAATTTTCTACAAAATAGATGAATTTTCAGCTAAAAAGGATGATTTTTCAACCAAAAAGATGAAATGTATATGAAAAAAAATGTCGACGAAAAAGAGAATAGTTACATTTTTAGTTAGAAAAAATTAATTTTCAATGGAAAAAAAACTATTTTTCTAGCAAGAAAGAATAATTTTTAACAAAATACATGGATTTTCAACCAAATATTTTAATCTTTTTGTGAAATTTTCAAATAAAAAAGATCATTTTTCAACAAAAAATAGAATAATTTAATTTTCAGTTACAGAAATAACTTTTTAAGCGAATAAAATATATTTTCAACGAAATAGTTAAATTTTCAACCAAAGAAAAGAATTTTCTGTCGAAAAGATTAAATGTCTATCGAAAAGAAAAAAATTCGACAAAAAATTTAGTTAAATTTTTAGTTAAAAAAATTAAGTTTCAATAAAAACACTAATTTTTAATAAAAGAAAAATTAATTTTCAATAAAAAATTAATTTTCTAGCAAAAAATAATAATTTTGAGCAAAATACATTAATTTTCAAGCAAATATTTTAATTTTGAATGGAATTTTCAACCTAATAGTTGAATTTCCAACCAAAAAGGTGAATTAGTCACCAAGAAGATTAATATTCTACCACAAAAGACAAAGCATCAACAAAATACAGAAGTTTTTAAACAAATAGTTGAATTTTCAACTCAAGAAGATTAATTTTCAAACAAACATGATATAGTTAAATTTTCAGTTGAAAATTTAAAAAAAAATCGAATTAAACCAAAATTGAACAAAAAAGATTAATTTTCTACCAAAAAAGATTAATTTGTAATAAAATACATGGATTTTCAACCATATGTTTTAATTTTTAATGAAATTTTCAAATAAAAAAGATCATTTTTCAACAAAAAATAGAATAATTTAATTTTCAGTTAGAGAAATAACTTTTTAAGCGAATAAAATAAATTTTCAACGAAATAGTTAAATTTTCAACCAAACAACAGAATTTTCTGTCAAAAAGATTAAATGTCTATCAAACAAAAAAAATTCGACAAAAAATTTAGTTAAATTTTTAGTTAAAAAAATTAATTTTCAATAAAAGAAAAATTAATTTTCAATAAAAAACTAATTTTATAGCGAAAAAGAATAATTTTTAGCAAAATACATGAATTTTCAAGCAAATATTTTAATTTTTAATGGAATTTTTAACCTAATAGTTGAATTTCCAACCAAAAAGGTGAATTAGTCACCAAGAAGATTAATATTCTACCACAAAAGACAAAACTTCAACAAAATACAGAAGTTTTAAAAACAAATAGTTGAATTTTCAACTGAAGAAGATTAATGTTCAAACAAACATGCTATAGTTAAATTTTCAGTTGCAAATTAAAAAAAAAACGAATTAAACCAAAATTGAACGAAAAAGATTAATTTTCTACCAAAAAAGATTAATCTGTAATAAAATACATGAATTTTCAACCAAATAGTTGAATTTTTAATTGCAGAAAATAAATTTTTAACCAAACATAGAATAGTTAAATTTTCAGTTCAAAAATAATTTAAAAAATGTTACAAAATCGTTCAATTGAACAAAGTAGTTCCACTTAGATTTTATTCTAAATAAAGGGTAATTAGTGCGCAATGTTTTAATCTTTTAAAATTTCCTAAAATATTTAAAAATAAAAGCTCTTGAATCAAAAAATAATTTCAAATCTTTGAAGTCCTACTAGTTTCTAACTAAAAAAAAATAACTAATGAAAATCCATTTATTTCTGTAAAATTTGAGTGAATTTAAAGAAAAATTCAAATGAATTCACAAAAATTTAAAAATATGAAAAAATTCATTGAATTGAGTAAGTTTGAAATGAATTTTAGAAAAAATTAAAGAGAATTCAAAAGCATTGGATGAAATGCCTAAAAATTTAAGGTGAGTTTTAATGACTTCAAGATGAATTAAATAAAAACTTTTAAAAAATCCACTAACCTGAGTAAAGTTGAGTGCATCTAGAAGAATTTAAAGGGATTTAAGAGAATTCAGGATAAATTAATAAGAATTTAGATCGATCTCCAAATATATTGCTCGTTTCTTGTGAATAAATTCTTTGAAATCCATTGAAATATTAAAATCCCTTTAAATCCCTTGAAAATGTTTAAATCTCTTGAAAATGCCTTGGAATCTTTTAAAATACCTTAAAATATTTCAAATCCTTTGAAATCCTATTAAATTAGTGAGATAAATTAACAATTTCTTTATAATATTTCAAAATAACCTAGAATATTTATAATCCCTTGAAATCTTTTGAAATACCTTGAAATTTTTTAAAGCTCTAGAAAATGCCAAGGAATTTGAAAAATACCTTAAAATATTTCAAATCCTTTGGTCATTTTATCAATTAATCTGCAGAATCAATTATATAAAAACTTTTAAAAAAATCAATTGAATTATGTAAAATTAAGTAAATTTAGAAGAATTCAAATGAATTAAAAAATCCAAAAGAATTTCAAAGAATTCAGGATAAATTAATAAGAATTCAGGGTGAAATTCAAAAAATAATTTGAAATCTCTTCAAATCTTGAAAACCCTACGAAATAACTCACTTTTCTTGAATAAATTATTTAAAATCCACTAAAATGTTATTAAATCTCTTGAAATTAATTAATAATTTCTTGGATTCTTTCAAAATTCCTTAAAATATTTCAAATTCTTTGAAATCCCACTAAACTACTAAAAACAATTAAAAATTACTTGAAATCTTTTAAAATAACCTGAAATAACCTCGAATATTTTAAATATTTTAAAATATTTTGAAATCCCTTGAAATTCGTTAAAGCTCTTGAAAGTGTCAATTAATAAAAAATTCCTCGGAATCTTTTAAAATTTCAACAAAAAAATGCATGTTTAAGAAAGTAGTTCAACTTTTAAGAAAATGGTTGCATTTTTCTGACTAAAAAAGATTAATTCTTAACGAAAAATGTAATAGTTGATATAATAACCAAAAAGTATTTTAATTTAACACAAAAGACAGTAGAAATCATTAAAAAAAAGACGATTTTTCAACAAAATAGGTTATTTTTCAAACAAATTTTTTTTGAAATCTTTTAAATTTTTATAAAATATTTGAAATATTTCTAAAATCTTTGTAATGTTTGAAATTTTTTGTGGAATCTTTGCGAAATCTTCTGAAAATTTTGTGAAATCTTTCTAAAATCTTCTAAAATTTTTCTGAAATCTTTGAAATGTTTGAGAAATATTTGTGAAATCTTTTGAGGTTTTTGCGTTATCTTTGAAATCTTTGCGAAATTTTCTGTAATAACCAAAAATTATTTTAATTTAATATAAAAAAATCCGCCCGCTTCGCGGGCACATTCTCATAGCGCGCTTCGCGCGCGGCTCGCTTCGCTCGCAAGTTTCAGCGCGCCTAGGGCGCGCACCTGTTGGATCTCGCGCTTCGCGCTCGATTAGGTATTCATCTCGCGCTTCGCGCTCGATTATATGTTTATCTCGCGCTTCGCGCTCGATAATGTATTCACCTCGCGCTGCGCGCTCGGACACATTTGTCGTCTAGGTTTTCACACTTCGTGTCCTCGCTAGTGCACGCTTCGCGGGCTAATACTCTGTTAAAGCTTCATCGTTATGACCTGATTTTGGTTTAATTATGTCAGTTTTACATAAAAAGATGAACTAATTTACTTAAGGTTCTATCGACCTTAAGGAACACATTCTCATCACGACACTCGCGCTTCGCGCTCGATATTTCGTTTGATCATCATGTGAACCTCGCGCTTCACGCTCGTTTCTGTTCATCGTATAATAGAAACCCAAAAGTTCGCCACGACCATATGTTATGTTCAATCTTCTTCAGATAAAAATGACTAAAGTTGTATTTGATTTAAAATGAAGAAGGTAATTCCTTTACTTTAGCGTATATT
>CAKNYM010045914.1:0-39090 GCA_932195095.1 Andricus curvator
TCATTTTTTGGAGTAGTAATTTTTTTTAAAAACATTATGTAATTATTTAAACAATTACTTATTGTTTATTCTCAAAATTTCTAAAAATTGACCCAGAGATGTCCACTTTTTTCTCAAATTGGTATCCTATGCTACATTTTGTTGAATAATTATATAATTTTGATACATTTCTTTCAATTTTTAATAAATTTCTATTTTTTTAAACAATTTTTATTTGCTTAAGTAGTTTTTTTCGATAACTTGAAAAAAATTAAATTGAATAAAATACATAGAATTATTTTTCTGACTGTATAGTGTATAGAAAGAATATATTAACCACTTTTTCATTGTTTAAACAAATATAATTTGTTTAAACAATGACAAAGTGGTTAATATATTCTTTCTGTACACTATACAGTCAGAAAAATAATTATATGTATTTTATTTAATTGCATTTTTTTAAAGTTATCGAAAAAAACTGCTTAACCAAATCAAAATTGTTTAAACAAATAGAAACTAATTGAACATTAAAAGATATTTATAAAAATTATATAATCATCCAACAAAGAGTAGCATAGGATATCAATTTGAGAAAAAAGTGGACATCTCTGGGTCAATTTTTAGAACTTTTCAGAATAAACAATAAGTAATTGTTTAAATAATTACATAATGTCAAACATAAAATCAAACCCTGAAGTATGAGTTCAATTTTTCGAAAATCCAACATTTCCCCATGTTACTTAAATGGGATTTTGAAGTGCCCGGTGGCACGTGTTAATATTCGAATTTCGAAGAAAAAAAAATTAGGAATTTTTTTAGCCAGAAATGGAAACTTTTTTTTGGGGCGGGGGGGGGGGGGGGGGGACTGGCCCTGTAGCTCGAAAAGCGTTTTTTGGACCACCCTAGATTGAACAATTTTAACATACAAATACACTAGAAAAAAAATCCATGACATCCAGGAGTCGAAATTAGAATAACAGAAAATTTGGAAAATTTGGAATTTAGTATGTGATAGAATAATTGTCTATTTTTAGTGGTGTATTTCTGTGCTTAAAAATTCCACAAATGCTTGTAAAAATTAAAAAACCATAAGTGGAGAAAATAATTCTATTAAATACAAAATTCGAAATTTTGAAAATTTGCTGTACTTCCAATTTCAATTCCTGGGTCACTCGAAAGTTTTCAGGTAATTAAAAAAATTCTTCTCTTATTTACAAAGGTGTTGACAATTGTTGTTTGGAAACAGGGATGAATTAAATACGAATTATACCTTAGGAAATAATTGATAAACATCTGAAAAAAATTTGCAAGACTTTTTTTACATAAAATTTTTTTTAAATTAAAAAAACCCTGCTAAATTCAAAATATTTTAATTCTAACTAATTCAATTTTGAACGCGTTTGATGAGACGTGATAGAATTTCAATTCATGTGAATTTAAAATAATGCAGTTTTGAAAATTATCACCTTAAATTAATCAATTTTTAACATTTTGAAAATGCCCTATTTTCAAAATTTTAATCCCAAATCATTCAACTTCGAGATTGTTGACTTCAAAAATGTTGAACGTTTGGAATTAGAAACGATAGAATATCAGCTAGTGATGGAAATTTTTTAAATTTCAAATACTTTCAATTGCAAAATAATCAATTTCCAACTCTTTTATTCAGAAACGATACATTTTTTTCAATTTTAAAAGGACTCAATTCGAACTTCTTAATTAATAAACATTATTTTAACAATTTCTAGAGTTAAATATTCAAACGTTTGCTGAATGATAGATTTATAAATGATTTATATTCATTTTAGTTGAATTCATTCGATCTACTATTGAATGATTAAACCGTTTTTGCTATTTGGTAACAATTAATTGGTTAAAGAACAAAGAAATTTTTTTTATTTTTTATTTAATATAACAAATAAATATTGTGTAATTTAAATAGTGCTTCATTTTCAGAGTCAAGCAAAAAGGTCGAAGCGGGCAAAAAAGTGGCAAGAGAACCAAAGGACAATATATATGACGACTTTGAATTTTTCTAAAATCTTATCATCCGCTGTACTATACACGGGTTTTACTGCGATTTTCCTTGTGTACTACAAAAATAAATATTAATTATTGTAGGTGAATACTAGTACAGATATTGTTTTGTTCATACAGTTTTGCAAGACGGGCGCAGCCGCTTGGGTGTTGAGTGTATTATTTCTATTATTATAAATATTAAATCATTATTATTATTTTTTATTATAACCAAGCGATTTAGCGTGAAATATATCGTGATTACTAACAGCAGTCAATTATCTTTTAATTTCATATTTAGGAGTCATTCTACTGTTATTTCTAAAAACAATGCAATTCATGTACGATTACGTCAGGATTAGAGTTCTCACTTTTTCAACAAAAAAAAAGAAAATAATTTCTTCGACTTTAAAAGCACTGTAGCCTAATTAGTTAATTCTTCTACAAGACTGCTATGAGAAAATCCACTCTAAAAAGTTATCAGCCGCTTACATTTTTTATTCAATAATGAAATACAAAAATATAAAAATCGAATGCTTCTCGTCTAGCATTAAATTAATATTAATATTCATTATTTATTCCAAAAAAATTTTTGACAAAATTAAAAACTATCTGAAAAAACTGCAACTATCCAGCATTAATATAGTAAAAGACAGTTATTAACAATGAAAATAAATTGTTCACACAGTTATTGCTGTTATTTCATTATTACCTCAAACTAGCTAAAAGTTAAAATCAAGTTGAAAATTCGTAGAAAACCGCGACTTTTTGACTTTATTCTAAGAGAAAATCGCTTAAAAAAAAACGAATTGATTAAACTATTTATGTCAACATCTAATTATCAAAAGAAACAAAACAATTTTTATTCCAAAAAGCGCAAAAAAATCATAATGAGCGCAAAAAAGGCGCAAAACCCAATTTTTCACTTATGGGATATTTTCGGGACCCTCTACAACATACAAATGGGGGGAGGGGTATTTGCAACATTATTAATCAGCTGTATTCCATAGCTATTTATTATTATTATTATTATTTCCTGGGTTGAGACCGTAAGAACCCCCGACGCTTGGGTGATCGCGTTGCGTCCCTTGTAAGCCTAAGCGTGAACCCAAAGCCCCCTCCATATGGCGAGGACCGCAGCGACGCTATCGGCCGATATTTCTGACTCATTTAGTACAGTTCCACCGTCCAAGCTTCGGCAGCGTGGTGTCGCTTATACGTGAGTGGCGTGGCGTATCCAGTGGCTTAGAGGTGTAGGGGATACATAGGTTGGAAAGATAAGGCGGATACCACTCTTGGACTCCTCGCTTACTCCTGTGTATCCCCTCCACCTCCAAGGCGCAAGATAGGCCGCGCCACTCACGTATAAGCGACGCCATGCCGCCGAAGCTTGGTCGGGGGAACTGCACTCACTGATGCAGTTACTTACTTTATGCCCGTGAGTGTTAGTCGTTTCTCCGCAATCGCAGGACAGTGAAAAATGATATAAACAGCTGTCTCATAATCCCTTCCGCGCAGACGACAAAGGGGACTTTCTGCGAGCCCTATCTTATGTCTGTGATATCCGAGGCTTCCTTGCCCTATAAACATTTCTGTTAGGACTTTGACTTCGTTCCTTTCGAGCTTAAGTATTTCCTTGGCTGGATTAAGGTTTAGCTTTAAACCCACGAGTGTTTTCGCCTGTCTGCAGCCAGTGGCCAATTCCTACTCATTCTGATGTTCCTCCGTCAGCTAACTGTTGATTTCTTTAGTGACTAACCTACTGGAAATGCCTACAACTGGCTTGGGTCCAGTAAAGTAATCTCTTGCTGCTAGTTTTGCTAGCCTGTCCGATATTCCATTACCTTTGATGCCGCTGTGCCCAGGGATCCAAAGTAGAGTCACTCTGTTTTCCGTCGCTAGGTTGTTCAGTGCCTCAAAGGACTCCCATACTAGTAGCGACGTAGTCGTTGTTTCATGCAGGGCCATTATAGCAGCCCTGTTAACTGAGCAGATACGGATGTTTCTTTTGTTGCCATACTCCTGTGCCTTATAGTTGCACTGAAGCATGGCCCAAATCTCAGATCGTAGGAGTGTGGTCTGGACCCAAACGGGATTGTGAAGCCAATTCCACTCCTTCTACGATATACACCAGCTCCTGCTGCCTTCTTCTTTCTGGAGCACTCTATAAACCAGTTGTCCCCATCATTCGGGGCAGAAATGATTTGCCATCAACCCATTCCTCTGTGGATCCGCACTACTGTCGAGATCCTTTCGCCTTTTACCATATTTAATCTCCAGGCCGCCTTCGAAGTCAAAGCCTTGATGGTAAGAGAGCCTCCAACTTTGTTAGTGCCCCAATGCCACTGTGGGTGTCTACTTCGAGGCACCAGTGATGCCTCTTAGTTCGACACTTCACAGTGAAAAGTTCGACGCTGTTCCACCAGACCAACGCGACATAGGTTACCCTAGGACGCAGGATCGCTGTCTAGATCCACATAAGTGTGTCCGGCTCCAAGTCCCAGCTTTTTGCTATGGCTCTCATACAGAACCATAGCGTTTCTACTAGCTTTTTTCACTTTTTTCCAGGTGTTCTTTCCATTACAGCTTCTTATCTAGGATGACTCCTAGAGATTTAGCTCGTTGTTTGATTTCCAGTTGTTCTTCTCCCAATTTCAGTGTACTCGTGGTTCCCCACTTATACCGTCTGGTGAATGCAAACGCATCCGTCTTACTCGGATTGACCAATAATCCAGTCTTTTTGCACCTAGAATCCACTATCCCCAGTGCTTGGTGCATTACTCCGAAGAGCGCATCCAGATTATGACTTCGCACGATAACCAGTATATCGCAGGTGTAGCCTATAACGTGGTGGCTCTGACTCGTGAGCAGATGTAGTAGTTCATCCAATACCAAATCACCACAGCAGGGGCAATAAAACGCCTCCCTGTCGATATCCCGAGTCCACGCTTGCACATAAAGTGATATCACCCTTCGTCTTTGTCAGGTTCCTGTTTTGTCAACATGTGGCAGGTCCATTTCACGACTGCAATAGGCACACCATGTGCAAGCATGGCCGCCCTAATCGCCTTTCTGGAGATGTAGTTGAAGGCTCCTTCGATATCCATAAAGGTTCTCATCGCGAGACCTTTCTGCTTCAGTTGTCCTTCGATTAGGTTTACTGCTCCGCTTAGGGCCGTCTCGGTCAAAAGACTAGCCCTATGGGCGTGCTGATCCCTGTGAAGTGGCCTACTTGATAAGACCTTGTCGCGGATACATCTATCCACAAGTCTTTCGACTGTTTTTAGTAGGAAAGATGTAAGGCTGATGCGACGGAAATTCTTGGATGAAGTATAACCGATCCTGCCTGCTTTCGGAATGAAGACTACTCTCGTAACTCATCATGCCGTTGAAACATATCACAGTGTCAGAGCAGTCCTAGCAAGCCTCACGAGCGGCCCCATGGTGATCTCTCCACCCTCGGTAAGAAGACTGAATATATGCCATCTGGACTAGGAGAATTGTAAGGACTGAAAGACTTCAGGGCCCACCTGGCCCTGGAGCGAGTAACAATCTCGTTGGCTAGACGCCGTTTTGGAACTAACTGGGCCACTGGCAGCTTTGGTTGCCTCTGAGGTGTCATCCCCTTTTCTCCAGACCTTATGAAGCTTGGAAAATGTGCCTTGATCAGGTAAGCCAAGGTCTCCTCGTCCGACGCTAGGTCCGACGTTAGGGTGCCGAGAATAGCATCCGGGTTCCAAAAGACCAGCTTGTCCAGTCTAGCTGCCTCTTCCTTTTCCTCGATGTCTGTGCAAAAGATGGTACAGCTTTCTTGCTTCGCCTCACGTGCTGCACCCCTGTATTCATCCCTCATCGTCGTAAATGAGGTCTATAGTTCATTTGTTAACCAGTAGTGGCACCTCTAAACCTCTCTCTGGTTTCCCTGTGAAGTTCTTCGAGTTTTCCGTTCGACCAGTGTGTCTCTCTAGCCTATCGGACTCTTGTGGGTCGACAATAAGTTTCATAAGTAGATTTGATGGCCTCCGTGAAAATCTTGGCTGTCATCTCTAGGGTGCCCACGTCTCTAATTGGCCTGGGCATCTCCAAAAGTGCGCTCCTTAGTTCCGTGGAAAACTGGTCCCAGTCCGTTCTTCTTGGATTTCTGGCACACTCAGGGCCCACGGTTACGAAGGATTCCAACTCGAACTCCATATGTGCGTGATCTGGGGTCCCTGTAACAAAAACCACTCGCCCCCCCCCCCCCAACCCCCATGTGGTATCTCAAACTAACCGAGGTTCCTGGATGAGCGAGATACCTGTTTGCCTCGCAGTCATTTAAGGATTGCTCGAGTTCTTCCTGCATCCCGACAGGCTCCTCCTTTCTCTGTCCGGCAACCCTAAAGTTGGCCTGTCCAAGGTGATAAAAGAGCCTGTCGTAGAGGACCGCAAGAGCCCTCGTCTTGTACTCATGAATTTGCACAACGAGGAGGTGCTTGGTGCCTCCCGCTTTGTCTTCCTCCTGAGGCCGATTGGGTTGAAGGGTTCAATCCCTCCAACTGCCGAAGGACCCCAGACAGGTCTTCCAGGTTACCTGAGAACCACGCTGTAGCCCTAACCATCCTTCGGAGCAACTCAACCATAGCTACTTTCAGAGACCCCTCCCCTACAAAATGAGGTCTCGAATGCTGGCCAATGATCTGGGGACACTCTTCTGTGCGCTCTTCAGGTGGCCTCCCTGAAGAGCTCAAACTGCTCCCCAGTGAGCAGTCAGGCTGGGTAGTTCGTGTCCACCACAACAAACGTCAGGGGGTGAGTCTTCTAGCAGCTATCAGTCCAGCCCTTGACAACACCTCTTCATAGACTTAAACCCTTCTGGTGGGGTGTCATATGAGCTTTTTTGTCTTTTCTGGATTTCAGTGTGTGTTGTCAGCATTGTGGTTGCCAATTTTCCAGCCCTTACAGCTGCTCTACTGGTCTGCTGCGCTTGCCTCCTCAGTTTTCTTTTCAGGGAACCGTTAAGCCTTCGTTCTTTTTGGGAGACTCATTGGTTGCTCCCATTTCCATAGCCTAATTCAGGGGGACCGTCAATCCCTCAGCCCTCAGGGGAGCTGGCGGCAAAGTCGCCACCTGGATTTGGCTAGCCGGAAAGACAGATTGTGAGAAAAGGGTTATGTTAGACCCGTCCGAGCCCAACCCCTCTCCCCCCTCTGCCACCTTCCTCCCTCCTTCTTGCTTTGATTTTTTTTTGTCTTTGCGTTTTCCATTTTCATCCGAGAGCAGCTAGGGAAATAAAAGGTCCGACCCTGCAAAGCCCCGCATGCAGGGGTAAGACTAATCTCGAAGAGGTCGTCCGATATCCCCGAGAGGGCGTTGGATACCTTTGTACCCCTAGCTGCCAAAGTACCACGGGCACGATCACTCTACAGTCTACATCCATCGCTTAAAGAAGTGGCACATTGAGTGAGACACTCAATGAATACCCGTGCGTAGGCCACCATACCAACGGAGGGCTGTTTCTTGGTCGCTGTGCGTGCCGTAGGTCATTCCCATCCTGATTCCAAAACTGGATATCGGTCCAGGAGGGAAGTCCCGATAAAGGCGGTTTGACCCCCTTGTCCCACACGTCTAATTTAAAAGATTCTTCAAAGTTACAGATGACCTATCCGAACTGCAGTTATGGCTATTTTCATTTGGAGGGCAGAACTGCATAAGGACTGTGTGAAATTGGCACCTCGAAAATGTTATTCTAAATGTAATAAAGTGCCAACTTCATATGGTACTTCTGCAGTTGTCATTCTCATGTCTTCAATTAATTCATAATATAGTGATTTCAAAATAAATGTAGAAAATGGTGTTGTATTGTTTTAGTTTTATATAATTATGCAAAATATGATGAATTAAAAGCTTTAATGAAAAAAATGTCCTTTAGAAAAGTTCGATCCCCTGCGTCAGTGAACGAACGCCTTTTTCAAACAATTTCTGAACCAACACGTTTTTTGAGCAGACTCGAAACCAACACCTTCTTCATATAAACGTCGAACCAACACCATTTTCTGGCAGATTCATGCAAAATATACTTCGAGGTATCTCGAATTTTTTTTGTATTTTTCAACTTTTTGTCCACTTTGTACTTACAGTGCGATAATAGTTAATGCAATTTAGCAAACCTAATGATTTAAACAATTGATTATCGTTTATAAATCACAGTAATACCCAGTGGGCACGAAATTTAAGAACGTAATTAGAACGTTCTAAACACGTTCCTTGGACGTACACGTCAAAAGACGTTATTTGAACGTTTTAAAAACTGTCCTAAGTCAGACCAAATAATGTTCTGAAAACGTTTCATATTCCAAAAACGTCCTTAAAACATCTCCGGAACATTGTATGTTTAAGGAACGTGATTCAGACTGAATTAGGACGTTTTTGAGCCGTTCTAATAACTTTCTTTGTGTATTGTGTATTATGTGTATTATATAAATAAAAACTGAATCAAAAAATTAATTTTAAGAGAATATTTAATAAGATTTAAAAATATTTCAAGACATTTTTTTAAATTATCAAGAAAGAATCTAAAAAAATTTTTTTTGTTTTGAAATATTTTCCAGAAATATTAGGAAAAGTACGAATCATTTTAAAAAATATTATAAAATTTTGAAAAAATTTCAGAAATAATTTAAAACTTGAAAAGATTTCAAAAAATTGGAAGCAGAATGTAGATATTTGAAGATTACGAACAAAAAATTTAGATATTTTTGACGAACTTTGAAATATTTTAAGAGAATTAAAATTTTTGTAAGATTCCTAGGAAAATTGAAAACGAAGATTTCACAACATTTTGAAATATTTTTTGAATTGTCAAAAATTATTCTGGAAAATTGTGAGGCAATTTTTTGTAGTTTTGAAATATTTGTCAAAAATGAAGCTTTTTAAGAATTTTGAAGGTTCCAAGATATTATCAGAATTTTCTTAAGATTCCTGGGAAAACTTGATGTGCCTCTTTGTGTAAAAAAATATATTTTAACAAATATTTCAAAAGATTTTGAAACAATTGAAAAGATTTCCGAAATTCTCAAAAAAGATTCTGGGAAATTTCAAGACATTTTTTTTAGTTTCAAATAATTTCCAAACATTTTAGAAAAAAATGGAATCATTTTTAAAAATATCACTAGTTTACAGCCATTTTTCCCACCATATCTCACTATGATTTTCCCATGTATTTTGGCTGACTGAACACGAAAGTCACACTCAAAAAATTTTATATGGAAGCGTTTTCTACATATCAATGTTCAAAATTTTTTATTTCAATTTACAGAGTTGTTCGGTCAATTAGAACTCAAGATCGGCATATTTTAGGGCATTTGAAAAGAATCCAATATATGCAATATTTGCAATATTTTAGGATATTTCAACAGATTTCAAGTAATTTTCAACTTATTTTAGTAATTTAATTGATTCCAAAGGATTTCAAATATTTTAGAGTATCTTAAAAGATTACCAGGTATTTTCGGAAGCTTTAAAATGTTTCGAGTAATTTAAAAATATTTAAACTAAATCTTTAGGAAATTTTAAAAGATTGCAAGGAATTTTCAAGTGTTCTAAAAAGTTTAAAGTGATTTAAAAGAACTTGAAATATTTTAACGAATTTTGCAGATATTTCCTTTAACAATTTTGAAGGAATTCAAAGGATTATGAGAGTTTTAGATAATTTCAAAAGAATGCAACGCATTTTCAAAATATTTACATAATTTATAGAAGTTTACAATTTTTTTAGAGGATTTGAAAACTTTTAGAGTATTTCAAAATATTCCAAGGAATTTTCAATTTATTTCAGTACTTTAATTGATTTCAGAAAATTTGAGATATTTTGGAGTACTTAAAAAAATTTCATGGCATTTACAAAAGCTTTACAACATTTTGAGGAATTAAAAGAAAAATAAGGGTTTGAAAACTTTTAGAGTATTTTAAAAGATTTTAAGGAATTTTCAGTTAGTTTCAGTAATTTAGCTGATATCAGTAGATGATTTTAAAAGATTCTGAGTCATTTTCGAAAGGTTTAAAAAGTTTCAAGTGATTTTAAATAATTCAAAGAACTTGAAAGATTTTAGAGAATGTTTGAAGATTCGAAGAAATTTTGTATTTATTTCAATATTTTGAAGAAATTTCAAAGGATTGGAAACATTATAGGGTGTTTTGGAAGAATCTAAGCCATTTTCAAGAGATTCAAATAATTTCAATGGATTTCGAAAGATTTTGAAGGATTTGGAATGTTTTAGGGTATTTTAACAGATTCTAAGGAATTTTCAATTAATTTCAGTAATTTAATTGGATGTCAGAGGATTTAAAAAATATCAAGTCATTTTAAAAGATTTCAATTCAATATATATTCTAGGGAAATATTTCAGAGAATTTCAGAAGATTCCAAGGAATTTATTTTATTTTAATAATTTGAAGAAATTTTGAAGGATTGGGCATATTGCAGTGTATTTTAAAAGAATCCAAGGCATTTCAATGAGATGTCAATAATTTCAAGGAATTTTAAAAGATTTTAAAGGGCTTAAAATATTTAAGGGAATTTTTAAAGATTAGAAATATTTCAGGGCATTTCAAAAGAATCCAAGGTATTTTTAAGAGATTTCAGTAATTTATTTTATTTCAGAGGATTTGAAATATTCTAGAGTAATTTAAAAGATTCCAAAACTTTTGAAAGTGAAGCTTAAAAAAATTTCAGTTAGGACATTTTTGATTTTTTAATATGAAATGGAAGCTTTCAACACTTTTCCATTTAAGAATAAAAATTTAAAGCTTTTATGTAAAAATTGTTAAGCTTCAAACCTTAAATCAGATTAATTGGTTTGAAGAAAATTTCTTCAAATCGAAAAAAAAAATTAATTTGTTCTCTGTTAAAGAAATCGCTTTGGCTTAAAGAAATGGTTTTTTGTACCAATAAAAATTCTGCTTTATCTTGATCCATTTTCAAATTATTTTTGGTTAGATTTTCAAGTTAGAAGCATTACAAATTATTAGATTACATTTTTTTTCAACTGAACATATCCATTTTTGTAATAATATTAATGTTTAAATTAGTACGGCTTTCAGTGATAGGCGAAAAGTCCCGATTCTAATGGCGATCTTCAGTTTCAGTATATTTATTTTAGTTGAAAATTTAGCTATTTTCTTGAAAATTCGTTTTTTATTGACAAATTAATTTTTAAATAGAAAATACAACTATTCCATTATCGGTTGAAAATTTATATTTTTTAGTTGAAAGTTCAACTGTTCGGCTGCGAAATTATCTTCTCTAGTTGAAAATTTCAAATTTTCGGTTAAAAATTAATCTACTTTGTACAAAATTCAACAATTTTTTTAAAGGATTTTTTTTTTAAATTCAACTTTTTTTTTAATTCGTCATTCCAGGATACACAATTCAATTACTTTGGTAGAAAATTCAACTATTTGGTTGGCAATAAACTTTTTTTTGTTGAAAATTCGTCTCTTTCGACTGATTTTAACGGTTTCTGATTAAAAATTAATCTCTTTTTTGCTTGAAATATGAAATATTACATTTTTCGTCAAAAGTTCATCTATTCTTGTTGAAAAAATTTCAACTTCGTAAAACATTTACATAACAATTTTGTTAAAAGTCATTTTTTTAAATAGATTTTTCAGTTTATTCGAGAGGTGTTTGTATTTTTAATTTTAGTTGAAGATTTATAATTTGAGTTAAACATTGATTTCTTTGGTTGTAAATTCATGTATTTTATTCTTCCTGATTAAAACATCATTTTTCTATTTAAGGATTAACTAATTGGTTAAAAATTAATATACTGTGTTGAAAATTAATCAATTTTGTTCCAAATTATGTACATGAATAATGTAACTGATGTTCTTTCGAATTAAAAACACATTTTAAAGAATTCAATAAAAGTTATAAGAATACTGTCGACAAATTTGTAAAAATATTCCCCTAGGGGAATATTTGTACTAATTTATGATAAATTCGTAAGAATTAAAAAAAGTCAAAGAATTCAAAAAATTCCATTGATTGCAATAAAATTGTAGTGAATTCAGATTAATCGAAGGAAAATCATGAAACTTCAATCAAATTCGTAAGAATTTGAATGAATTGAATAAAATTTTGAAACTCAAATTTTTTCATCAAAATGAGTAAAATGAGAGGAAACAGAATTCAGGACAATTTCGAATAAATCCGAGAGAACCTGAACGAAATTTTTAGAATTCACAAAAAAAATAGGTAAATTCCAATATTTGAATTTCAAATAAATTCAAATTAGTTTTTAAAAATCCAAAATATTCGAATGATTTCAGTAAAATTGGAATGAACTTAAAACACTTCAAGGGAAACCAAGAGAATTTCATAAAATTCATACAAATTCATTATGAATTTAAAATAATTTAAGTGAATGGACCAGTCAACAAAAGTGTTAAATTTTTAACCAAAGAGATGAATCTTCAATCAAAATGTTTAATTTTCAACCAAAAAAGACAAGTTTCTAACTGAATACATACATTTTTATCGAAATAGTTGAGTCTCCAAGTAAAAAAAAAATAAGACTTGAACCAAGAATTAAAGTATAAAATGTTAAGTTAAAGGATTTAATTTTCAACCAGAAAAAAAAAACGAAATAAAATAGCTGTATTTTAAACAAAAGAGATAAATCTTCAAATAAAAAAAGATGAATTCTCAATGAAAAGTGCAGTAGTTGATGTTTCCACCAAAAAATATTTAATTTTGAAAAAAAAAACAGTTGAATTAAAGCAAAAAATACGAATTTAAAAAAAAAATAGTTGAATTATTAACCGAGAAAGATTTGTGAGCTGATATGAAAGAAAAATTTTATCCAAAATGATGATCTTTCAAAACAAAAAGATGAATTTTCTAGGAATAAATCGAGTGGAATATGAAATTTACACAAAAAACCGAAGGATCAGCAAAACTGTTGATTTTTAGAGCCAAAAAAATGAATTTAAAAAATTTTTAATTAGATTAAAATCAAATTCAGAATCCTATTTAACGTCCAATACTCAAGTTAATGTATAGAATTTCTGAAAATAAAAACAAGAATCCAACGACCAAATTTGGACACCCACCATAAAATGCTTCTATTGTAATTGAAAAAAAAAAAATTTCTCAATAAAATAAAAATAAAATTTGTTTCTTCAAACAAAAATGAACAAGAGGAAAAAAAGAAGGCAACCAACCAAATTAAAATAAAAAAAACATAAGGAAAGGGATTTGGTTGGTTGCCTTCTCATTTTTCTTTCCTATTTTTTATTTTTGTCCAAAGAAATTTTTTTTTTTTTTTAATAAAATTGTTTTTTTTTTTAAGAAAAACTTTTTTTTTAAATGACAATAGGAGCATTTTATGGTAGTTGCTCAAATTTGGTGAAAAAGAGGAAAGAAAAATGAGAAGGCAACCAACCAAATGAAAATAAACAAAGAGAAGGAAGGGGATTTGCTTGGTTGCCTTCTCATTTTTCTTTCCTCTTTTTTATTTTTGTCCAAAAAGAACAAATCATGATACGTAAATTTTAAACAACAAAATATTGAATAGAATTTATAGAAAATTATTCACATTTGGATCAAAATCTAACGAATTACATAACTTTACTTTTGGTGAAATTGCTTTCATTGTCAACCTATCAAAAATTAGAAAGGAAAAAAATAAATATTTGTAGGAAAAAATTCACATTTTTCGAAATACTCAAAAAAGAGTTCAGACTATTGAAAAATGTATTTAACGAGGAAACTGAAAAATTTATCAAACCATTTCAACTGGTTATCGAGAAAAAGAAGCTTTTTAGGAATTTTGAAAGAATTTAACAACAATTTCAAAAGATTTCCAAAATTGTTGGAAAAGAATCTGAAAGATTTTAAGGCAATTTTTTTAATTATATTTCGCCGTCTCGTTCTTCTAGATCATTATACGTAGTCATACTCGAGCTGCTCGATCTGATCACAGTTTTAAAGCTATATTTGAAAAAAAAGAAAAAAATTTTGCCGCGCCCACCTACGTGAGTAGCGCTGCGCACTTCCGACTTCATTATATTCGTCTGTGCAGATCTGATCACATCGTTTTTCATTAATTTCTTCAGTTTTTTCGTGACAAAAAGTGAAGTTTTTTCTGGAATAATGTCAGAATCAAGAGTTAGAATCGCCGATGAAGAAAGAAGTCAAAAAAGGTACAGAAGTAGATCTAGGTTGAAAGATCAAGACTCTCCTAAAAGAAATTCTGAAGAAGAGGTTAGGAAAGCACGTGGTAGCCGTTCCGATAGTTCATCCTCCTCCTCGTCGGATACTGATTTATACACAAGACGATATTCTAGAAGTTTTTCGCCCAAAGATCGTGAGTATAGTTTTTCTGATCGATCTAAAAGCCATTCGTCCGAATATTCATCTCGGGACAAGGGTCGAGAGTCCCGTCTTTCTGATCGATCTAAACGTTCAGAGCGTGGTTGCCATGTTGCGAGATCCAACAGGTTCAAAAGATCGTAACCGTAATCGTTATCTGCGAGATGCGACAGGTTCAAAAGATCATAACCGTGATCGTCATCTGCGACATGCGACGCGATCAAAAGATCATGACCGTGATCGTCAAGGGCGAGATCCGGCAAATACAAACAAATCAAAGAACGATCGTTATTTTTATCCTGATCGTGACCCGAGAGGTGCGACGGATTATTCTCCAAGTGAATACTCTAGCGATACCGATCATGAGCGCCGTTCGTCCCCGCCGTCCTTGCCAAAGAAGGATTTCGTTGAAGGTGACGTTCAATTAAGTAAATCTACTTTAAAAATTCTTGGATATGATTTTGTAGAGAAAAAAGTCTCTTTCGATAAGGTTCACAACGTCTTGATCGAAAAATGGTCTCATATTTTGCAAAATGGATCCACTAAGGGAGCAATGGAGGAATTCATAAAAAAGTATCCTTTTCCTGTTGATTTTAAGGCAATTCATCCACCAATAATAAATCCAGAAATCAAGCAAAGATTGACAGAGTATGATTTAAAGAAGGACGGTTTTCAAGTAGCTTCTCATGAAAAATTAGGAACAGCCATTTATGCTGTTGGCTTGGCCTTAACATCATTATTTAATGACGGTGGTAATAAGAATGATGATTGTATTTCTTTCCTGAGTGATGCAGGAAGAATGTTGGCAGACATGCATTACCGGATGTCCATGACGAGACGGACGTTTATAACCCCTGTGGTAAACCAACTCGTGAAGAAAATTTCGGATGGAATTCCTATATCCAACAATATGTTGTTTGGCGAGAATCTTCATGATAGGATGAAAGCTGCCAAGGAAATTGAGAAACAGAGTAAAGAGTTGGCGAAACCAGCAAATCTTTCCACTAAAAGTGGAAAATCGGTCCCAAAGCCTCAACAAAAGACACCCTATTCACGTCCAAGACAGACATCGTCAAACTTCAGAGGCCCGTTCAGAAGGAGTTACAGCAACTACAGGGGTCGCTGGGACGGGTCGAAGAGCAACCGGACCCAATCGCAGAGACCATTTCGTCGCCGTTATTAGAGGTAAATAGACCATCTGGTAGACTACAGTTTTTTGAGGATACATGGTTACAGTTGACAGATGATAGTTTTATTATCCAATACATAAGGGGCTATAAAATTCCTTTTATTGAAGAAGTTATCCAGAAGAATATACCTATTACACCTAATTTCACAAAATCTGAATTTCAAGACTGCTTACTTGCAGTAAAAGACCTCATTAAAAAGGGTAGTATAAGAGAATGTCAATCATGTGAGGGTGAATTTATTTCATCATATTTTTTGGTCGATAAGCCAAATGGGCAAAAAAGGTTCATTTTAAATTTAAAAAAGTTAAATTTTGTTATACAAGCCCCCCACTTCAAGCTAGAAGACCTTAAAACAGCAATCAGGTTAATAACACCGGATTGTTATATGTCCTCTATTGACCTTAAGGATGCATATTTTTTAGTTCCTATTGCGGAAGAATTTAGAAAATTTCTTCGTTTTGAGTTTAACGAAAAGTTGTACGAATTCAACTGCTTGCCGTTGGGTCTCTGTACAGCTCCATATATATTTACAAAGTTATTAAAACCGGTTGCACAAATATTAAGAACGGAAGGCTTCTTATCAGTAATTTATTTAGACGATATCTTATTAATAGCAAAATCCAAAGAGTTGTGTCGCTTAAATGTACTGCGAACTAGAGAGTTATTGGAGTCTCTCTGTTTCATATTAAATCTTGAGAAATCTAAGTTAGAGCCTTCCCAGAGGTGTAAGTTTTCAGGTTTTAATTTGGACAGTTTAAGATTCATAGTAGAGTTACCAGAGGATAAAAAGCAAAGGATTTTAAAATTGACACAGCAATTTAAATCAAAATCAAAGTGTCATATAAGAGACTTGGCCCAGTGTATCGGAGTCTTAATATCAGCATGTCCGGGTGTTAAATATGGGTGGCTCTATACAAAGCTGATGGAACGTCAAAAATTTTTAGCATTGGAAAAAACGAATGGGGATTTTGAAGCGTGGGTTAATATTTCAGATGATGTAAAGATTGAATTAAATTGGTGGATTAACAATATATTAACAGTAGATAGTCCCATCCGCTCTTCAGGTTATCGTTTAGAGATTTTTTCAGACTCTTCATTAACTGGTTGGGGTGCTTATTGCAACGGAAAAAGGCACATGGTTGGTGGAGTATAGTAGACAGAAGAGATCATATTAATTTGCTAGAATTGAAAGCGGTCTTTAATAGCTTGAGATGCTTTGCAAAGGATTATAGGTCATGTCAAATTTTACTTCGCGTAGACAACACAACAGCGATTTGCTATGTTAATCGCATGGGTGGGGTGCAATATCCAAAATTAAATAGCATAGCCAGATTGATATGGCAATGGTGTGAGGAAAGAGATTTATGGATTTTTGCATCATATATAAAATCTAAAGATAATTTTATCGCGGATAAAGAATCGCGTATTCTGCCTCCAGAAACCGAATGGGAGTTAAACGATAAGTTTTTTCAACGGATCACAAACCATTTCGGGAATTTTGATATTGACTTGTTTGCCACGAACATTAATAAAAAATGCGACCGATTTATTTCCTGGTGTAGGGATCCAGAAGCGATGACGATTGATGCGTTTACTATAACCTGGTCAATTTTCAATTTTTACGCTTTTCCCCCATTTTCATTGATTTTGAGGGTTTTAAGAAAAGTCATCGATGACAGGGCAGAGGGTGTTGTAGTGGTTCCTTTTTGGCCTAGTCAAGCCTGGTACCCACTATTTTTGGATTTAATAATAGAAGAACCTCTCTATTTGGGTCCTCAAGTAGATTTACTTCTGTGTCCTTTCAGGAGAAAACATCTTCTGGCCTACAATCTTACCCTGGTGGCAGGGAAGTTATCGGGGAAGCGTTTCGCAGGCGAGGAGTTCCAGAGTCGGCGATAACAATGATGATTCGCTCATTAGCCTCATCAACGATTAAGCAATATGAAAAGCCTCTAAGATTGTGGTGGCAATATTGCAAATATAATAGCGTTTCGATATTTGAAGCAAGCACCTTGGAAGTAACAGATTTTCTAATGCAAGTTTTTTAAAATATAGGATGTTATGGCACTTTAAATTCGTACAGGTCAGCTGTTTCATTGATTTTAGTTTCAGACATCGGGTCTGATCCTTTAATGAAGCGATTTTTTAAAGGTGTTGCTATCGAGAAACCACAAACACCGAGGTATAATCTTACTTGGGATCCGCACACTGTTCTAGTTTATATAAAAACCCTAGATCCGAATGAAAACTTGTCCATCGAATTGTTAACACAAAAATTAGTTATTTTAATGGCTTTGGTTACCTCACAAAGGGTTCAGACTTTGTCTAAGATCTGTGTTAAAAACATAGTTGAGAATGGTGATCTTATTCAAATAAAAATCCCTGACCGGATAAAAACTTTGAAGCCTAACAAACCGCAGCCCTGCTTGACGTTTCCTTTTTTCCCTGATCAGTCAGGCTTTTTATTACATACAAAAAACCTTTTAAGGCCACCACAGCTCAGACTTTAGCTCGTTGGGTAAAAATTATGTTAGCGAATAGTGGAATAGATATTTCTATCTTTAAAGCACATAGCACGCGACATGCTTCTACTTCTTCGGTTGCAAGGCAAGGAATTAATATTGAGGTTATCCGCCAAGCCGCAGGTTGGACAGAAAAGTCAAAAATATTTGCTACGTTTTATAAGAGACCCTTAGTTGATAAGACTGCGTTTGCGAAAGCGGTATTAGGCAGTAACAATGAGAATTGATTATATATATATATCCCCTTTTTTAGTTGCTCTTGCAGTTGTTTACGCAAACCATTTTTCATGTAAAACTCTAGATTAGAGTTTTTTATGTCCATGTGTTTATTAAAGAAATTTCATAAAAAAGGTTTTTATTCCTTGCAAATCGAAAATCCTATACTTTAAACATCTACGTATAATGATCTAGAAGAACGAGACGACGAAATATAATTAACCGATTAAACGAACTTACCTTAAGTGAAGTTCAATCGGGATTATATGAGTCGTCTCGTTCGAATAGAGCATTCCCTCCCTACCCAATTCAAATGTCCTGTTTTTTGTTTTTTTTCCTAAGTGGGAAAAGCCCCTAAAATAGTGCGATTTGCCTACTTTAAAATAATGAAGTCGGAATTGCGCAGCGCTACTCAGGTAGGTGGGCGCGGCAAAAAGTTTTTTCTTTTTTTTCAAATATAGCTTTAAAACTGTGATCAGATCGAGCAGCTCGAGTATGACTACGTATAATGATCTATTCGAACGAGACGACTCATATAATCCCGATTGGACTTCACTTAAGGTAAGTTCGTTTAATCGGTTAATTTTTAAGAATTTTCCAAAATTTTAACAAAAATTTGATTCATTTCAGAAGATATTTTGAAACTTTAGAATTGTTGAAAGCATTGATAAATGGTTTAAAATTTGCAAATATTTTAGAGAATGTGAAACAAAATCCAGATTTTATTAGCATTGCTCCACAGAGCTTCATATCATTGCAGCAGCACATTTTTTTAAAAGCTTGAAAATTGTGACTTGCAGGAGAGCAGAGATTTATAAAAAATTATTATTTATAAGGCTGTGAATAAATAACGGCTCATCGTACGAGAAAATGGCATGAAAGTAAAATGTTTTATTTTGCCCCGAGATTAATAAAAAAGTGTCAAAAAGAATTTATTTTCTTGACCAGGTGCAAGCAGAATAAGTATCATCGTGAGTTCTTGAAGAAGCACATGTTAATTTTTGAGCTTTTTTGCTCTCTGAATCAAAATTGGTGAAATTGAACTAATTTACTAATTCAATAGTGGAAAACTAATTGCTTGGTGAAAATAAAATGATTTAGAACTGTATATAATAATTTTAAAAAGTAATAATCCTGGAAAACGTGAAAAGTATTAGAAACGTTTAATGAAATGACGCGACTCTGTAACATTTTTAACTTTTTTTTTCGTAGCTTGTCTCGTTTGTCCCAAAAATTTTCTTTTTTCTTTTTAATGCTGTTTTTATGAATAAAACAAAAAATACGCGTTCCATGAAAAAATTATGAATAAGAAATTTATAGACCTTCTTTGGGTGAATAACTTTATTCTACAAATTTTCTTCGTACCTTGCGTCCTTTTTCCAAAAATTAAATTTTTTAATTTAAATGTTATTTTTCAAGATTATAATAAAAACTACCTATCCTATCATACAGTGACTGATAACAAATTTGTATAAAGATGAACTTGAGTGTCTAAAGAAGTTTATTTTATAGTTTTTTTTCTTGCGCAAAAGATTTATTTTATTGCCTTTTTACTTTATGATTTTATTGCCTCTCTGAATTCAAATTGTTAAAACAGAACTAATTACTAATATTCAACATTTGTTAAGGTTGTACGATTGAACAATTATTTCCAATGCTTTGAGGAGGTCAAAAAATAACAAAAATTCTGTGTTTGGGGTAGAAAAAACTAAAATAATGGTTTTTATCACGTTATGATTCTGTTATTTTCAATATTCGTTTTTTTTCGGTGGAAAGATAAATGATTTTAACATTACATATTATTCAAAAAGTTATTTTAATCCTTAAAAATGTAGTCGATAAATACAATTAGTATAAATAAAAATATAAAAATAAATATAAAAATTCAGCGCAGATACAATTAAGGCGAGATGGTATAGAAAATATTAATTATTGTCTAAAGATAAGTTATGAAATTGTTTGTCTTCATTCAAGTTCACGACAAGCGGAGAACAAACAAAGATTGCGTAGTTATGGAACAAAAATTGGTTTATCACTACCTAATGTTTGAAGAAGTCCATTAGCTTTTGTTTTTATTTTAGAAAATTAAAAATTATTGCTGAATTTTGTTAATCGATTCTGCTGTATAAGGAAGAGCCTAGCATCATAACGATTTTAAATAAATTCTATTATTTCGCATTTTTAAACATAAAAAATTCGAGATAATTGTAAAGTTACAAAATTTGAATTGTTAAAAAATTTTGAGAAATAGTTTGTTAAGAATTTTAGACTGCCTGGAAGAGTTCTACAAAAAATCTTATAACTTTGCTTTTGTTTTTTAGTTATAAACACATAATAAATAAACAATAGAGAGAATTATTTTCCTAACAATATATACTATTATTTTTGATACATGCATTTTCTATGAGTTTAATTTGTTAAAAATATTACGTGAACGTCTTGCTTATGGCCCCCCCCCCCCACAATGTAATAGATCGTAACATTTTCCTCTATAAATGAATAAATACAATTTCAAATAATAATTAGTGAATTTTCGTAATTTAGATTTAGAGAGTTCTTTAAGAAAAAACTTTCATTTGATTTAAAGAAATAATTTTCTAGGTTGAAAGTAATGAAATTGAATCAGTTATTTCTTAAATTTTAGCCAGCACATTATTTAAACGAAAAAAAAAAATATATTTTTTCAAATTAAATAAATAATATCAAACAAATCATGTCTTTAATATCTATGGAGAAAAAAAACTTATTACTTAAAACACCAGAGCGTCTATTAAGCCTGGCAATGAAAGTTTGATAAGAAGAATTACTTTTCGTAGACGCGTTCCTCACTAGAGATAAATTAACTTTTTCCTCGTATTGAAGGTTACTGTGTCGAAAATGTCAGGATATAAATGGCGCGCCATTAGCATTCCGACACAGGTAGAAAAAAAATCTGAACTTTCTGATTTTTGTTGTATGTTTTTATAAACAACCGTGATGAAGTTCTTAATCTTTGCTTTGTTGGCACTTCCCGCCTGTAAGTATACGTCGAGAAATTAAATTAATTAAACAAATAATTTGTTATTTTGTATGCAATTAATTTTACAATGATATTTCTATCTACACATGGAAAATTTATCAACCTCTCTGAAATAAAAAAAATTTACTACTATTTTTCTCACAATGCAAGCTTGATAATGTACTTGCCTCGCGCTTCGCGCTCAGTCTTCATAATTCCCCCTCATTTGTGCTGAAAATTTTTTTTTTTCAATTTTGCAAATCCTATAAGTACTACGAATAGCCGCACATAGAATTTTTAAATAAAAAAAATATCTTATTTATAAGCGGCTATAAAATTATACTCTGCTCTTTCACTTATTCATTTATTTTTCTAATTTAAAAGTTTTTATTAGCTTTGAAATTTATAACACGAATTATTTTAATTTCCGAATTGAAATTAATTGTTAAGTATCGGAAAAAACATGATAATTTTTGCGCTTTTAAATTAAGCCATTTCGAATAATTTGAAAATCAATAAGGTTTTTCGTTTAAGGAAAAACAATTTTTTATATGAAATACAAATTTTGAATAACTATTTATTGATTAGAATTATTTTTTAACATTTTGTCTCAAATTTGTTGAAATCGTCAGAAGTTTTTGATTATTTTTGAAGTTTTTTTCAAAACTTCTAAATATCTTTTGAAATGATTCGAATTTTACCTAAAATGTTTGAAAAATGAACAAAATTTCCTTTAAATCTTCCAATTTTTTTCAATGTTGAGAAATGAATTCTTCTAGGTATGAAACCAACCATACACCTAGAAGATTAATAATATTAATGCGAAATAAATTTTGTTTCTAAATAGATTTACAATACTTTTTAGTTGTGTTTTGAAGTCAAAAAGAAAAATTTTCAACCAAAGAAATGAATTTTTAACTAAAACGATGAATCTTCAATCAAAAATAAGAATTTTTAACCAAATAGTAAGTTTAATTTTCAACCCAAAAGATTAATTTTCTACCAAAAAAAACTCATTTTCCAACAAAGTTTATGAATTTTTATTTAAAAAACATCAATTTTCAACCAAGATTAGAACAGTTAAAATGTCAGAAAAATAAATCTTCAAACAAAAGAAAAACGAATTTTCAAAAAAATATATTCTTTCCTAACAAAAAAATGACTTTTTAACCAAAAACAGAAGAATTAAATTTTCAGTTGAGACAATCAATTTAAAAAAAAAAGAATTCTCACCAATATAATTCAATATTACACTAAAAAAGATGAATTTACAAACTAAAAATATAATATACTTGAATTTGCAGTTAGAAAAGTAAAAAAAAACGAGTTTTCAGCAAAATTAATTAATTTTCAACTCAAAATATAAATTTTCAACCGAAAATGGAATAGTTATATCTTCAGTTAAAAAATTAATTTTCAACTAAAAAGAAACGAATTTTCAATCAAAGAAATTATTTTTTAATCACAATGATGAATTTTCAACCAAAAATATGAGATTTTGTCTGAATAGTGGATTTTCTCAATCCAAAAGACGAATCTTCTATCAACAAAAAAAAACGAATATTCAACTAAAAAGTTTTTTTTCTTAATGAAAGAAATGAATTCTTAACAAACAATAGAATATCAAATTTTCTACTAAACAGATAATTTTTCAACGAGAAAGATTATATTTCTATCAAAAGAGGTAAATTTTCCACCAAAAATGTAATGTTATGTTAAAGTGAATTTTCAACTAAAATGATGAATCTTCAACTAAAAAAAATTTTATTTTCAACCAAAGAAATTAATTTTTAACCAGAAGGATGAAATTTCAACTGATGAGAGAAGTACTCATTTGCAAAAAAAGAGGTTTAATTTTCAGTCAAAAAAAAAAAAAAAAATGTAATAAAATTAAAGTAAATTTGCAACAAAATACTATAATTTTCAACCAAGAACATTAAATTTCTATCAGAAAAGATAAATTTTCAACAAAAAATGGAACAGCTACATTTCCAGTCTAAAACATTTTCAACCAAAAAGATTAATTTTCAACCAATAAGATGAATTTTTAACAAAGTACATGAATTTTAAACCAAATATTTGAATTTTTAAAGGAATTTTCAATCAAGAGAATGAATTCGTCTCCAAGAAGATTCAATATTCCCCCAAAAAAATCGAGTTTTCAATAAAATATAGGATTTTTAAACCAGATATTTTATTTTTCAAATTAAGAAGATAAATTTTGAGCCAAAAATATACGAGTTCAATTTTCAGTTAAAACAATTAATTATCATCTAGAAAACATTATTGTGAATAAAAAAATCAAATTTTTAACAAAAGAAGGAGGTTTCAACTAAAATGATGAAACAACAACCAAATAAATTTATATTTTTATATTTATGTATATTTTTATTTTTATATTCATTTTATTCAGATTTTTAAAGATTTAGAAATATAATTTTGAAGCTGCTTAAGGATATTACATGGTTTCAAGATAATTAAACTTTTTCTTAAATTCCAATGATTTTTGATTTTACAAAATTAATAAAGAACATTTAAAAAGATTTGTGAAAATTCGTAAGAAAATCTGGAAAACTTTCTAGCAATTGTTTTGACTTGACAAGATTTTTCAAAATTTCGGGACTAATTCTAGTCAGTTCAAAGATGTTTGAAAATTAATCTCTGTTGGTAATAATTTTAATAGATAATTTAGAAGTTTTAATTCAATTTTATTTAATGTAAGTTTCACTGTTAAAAGAACAAATGTTTCTCAATCCGTATAAGATGTTTTGTATGGTTTTTGTTTTTAAAAAGGATTATTTTTCGATTTTATTTTGAAATTTAAAATATAAAACCACCTCAATCAATGAAAAGCAATAACAATGATTGCGAGATTTTCGAGACATATCGTTACAACACTGTTTTTTAGATCGGATTCTTCATTGTTGAATAGAGTGTTACGTCTTAATGAACATAACTTACCTTATATTTTGTTAATTTAAATGATGGTTCCTCGTTTTAGATTCTAGTGTAAACTAGAAAGCTGTGATGAGGATAACTACCATTACAAAACAAGTCAATTAACCATGAACTTTAGTTTTTTAAATGAACTGAGATTTATTTAGACATTTCAAAATAAAATACAAAGATTGAATTGAAAGATCAAAAATGGTGCAGCTGGAGTACTCTTATTTCGATCACCTCTTCTTGTTTGCTTCTAGTCCACCTTAAAAAGGGATGACTAGTTAATCAAACAATAGAGCAAAGAAAATGAGATAATTTACTACTTAAGTTATTTTCGTGTGACGTTTATTTCACCCTCTTGCTGGTCAAAAAGGAAAGTGGCTCGCCTTTTGATGTACGGTCCCCCATGTGGAACCCGTAGGGGGTGAGTAGTGAAGAATGGAGGCTGAGGTGACCAGGTCAGTGGATCTGGCCCCGTTGTTCGTTTGTGGCAGGTGCTCTTTTGTATTCAGACTTGAAGTTCCCGCACAGAAGTTAAACTGAAGACACACCGATGTTACTTTGTTGACGGGCCGAGTGTCTTGGACCGGAGTTTAGAGTTTCGACGATTTATTGTTGTACTGGGTTGTCGTTCTAAGTAAACTGGTGAACTGCCTAAACTGAAGCTAAACCAAACTGATCTTCTGCTTCCAAATCTGCCGTATTTATACACAGGATCCCTCCTAAGATTGCCATAGAGCTGAGTGGTATTAGAAGTAGGGATTCATCATGGTTCCAATTAGTGTTGATAATTAAGAGTGGTAGGGATTTAATTATCCAATGGGCATCGAGAATTATATGTATGCTCATATACGGAAAGTGTCGCAGTAGCTAATATGCATTACATCCCTTCTTAATCCAGAGGGTTAATTAATAGGATAGCCAATCAGCGATGAGGAATCGTGATGTGCCCAAATATGGAGAATGGAGTTTGCGTGTATTCTTTGTGAGAGAGTCACCCTCCTACAACTGTCATCTCGATTGAGATATTTATTGCTTTTGTATCGAAGATGCTGGTGTGCGTTGCATAGGCATAAGTAGGTCAAGATGCTTAAATCATGTAGATGAATAGTATAGGTACCAGCATTTTGTAAACGTATGGGACTGAAAATCTGGTCTGTTCTTAAGGTTGGCTTGCTGATTAATTTATAGCTCTTCAATTAATGTGTGTTTGATGGCTGTGATAGTTCTGCAAATTTTATGTAGCCCGCTCATTTTAGTTTAATGTGCTGTATATGTGCTGTAGGTAACAGCATTTGAAAACGTATAGGATTGAAGATGTGGCTAGTTTTCATGATTGCTTCGTTGATTAATTTATGGTCCTTTGGTTATTGTGTGCCCATTTCTTGTGTTGAATAGGCGAGAATTTTATGTGTATATCCTATTTTCGTTTACTGTGCTATGTAAGTTCTATAGGTACCAGCATTTTGTAAGCATATGGGAAGCAAAATGCAGCTAGCTTTTCTGGTTAGCTTGTTGATTAATTTATGTCTTTTTGATTAGCGTGTGCCTGTCTGTTGTGCGAAAGTTGATGCGTACAGCTCATCTTGATCTATTGCGTTGTTCATTACAAATCTGATATGCCCGAATGATCCTAACAATATTAGGTTTGTTTATACACGGAAAAAAGTGTATCGTTAAAAAAACTCTGTGAACCAGCAGCTCTAACTATTTTAAATTGAACCGCAGCTTTTCGTCGGTGAATTTTGTTGAAATTACTATTTCGCATTCAGGTTATTTAAACTGACTTTTTAAAAGAGTAGGATGAACAATTTCAAATAGTAGGATGCACTGCACCCCTTGGTAACCGTCCACACTCAGAAGAATAAGAGTTACTATTTCGTGTAGTATGCCTTACTTCTGTGAAGAGTAACTTTGCCGATTTCGCATTGTAACGCATATATGTATATGTATATATGCACTGCACGCATTCTATATACGATTTATAAATAGATTAGCTCGAAACTTTCGACAACAAAAATGATGTAAAATGTCGATCGATTCGAAAAGGAAAAAATTATTTTATATATGATTACAGCACTTATTTTACGATTATTCTTACACAATTGCACGCACAGGCCTTACACATATGATCGCACGCTCAAACGCTTTGAGAAAAACGTGGCAAGCTAAGAAATTATGATAAATGTTTACTTAAATTTTTTTTAATTAATCTCTTACTGATGATTTCTAATATTTTGTAACGAGCTTGGGAAAAATATTTTGCTTAGAAGTATTAACTCACACAGTAAATATATTATTAGTAATTTATATGTATTATTATAAAATGAATTAAATTACAATTTTTAAAAAGTACATATTTTGTATTATTGAAAATTAAGGCGTTAAAAAATGTTTTCGAATGAAATTTTGATTTTATTTTATTATCATCTCACTTTATTTAAAACGCAACATTCATTTACATAACTGATATATAAATAAAAAATAGTTTAAGCATCGTAATAATACATCAAATACAAAATCGAAATCACTATTTTAAGATGAGACAAACGTTGAATAGTGATTTAAATTTAAATTTTTTGCACAAATAAAATTTTTCTCATGAGATATGGGGATGCTGAATTAGAATGAAAACTGTTTAAAACAAACAAAAAATATTCAGCTCCGAGAAATTAATATCAGGGTGCACAGTCTTCCCCTGTTTTTCTTAGTTTCCCCTTTTTTCTTGAAATTCCCCTTTTTCCCCCTGTTCTCAAAAACCTTCCCCCTTTTCTCTTTGAATATACGATATTTGAAATTGTGCCCATTATTGAATGATGATTAAAGCAATTATAGCACTTAAATAAATTATTTATGAATAAATAAGGTACACGCTCCAAGTGCAGACCATTAAAAATAAATACTCTTAAACAAATTTGAAGATGAAACATTTTAAAGCAAGTTGAAAATGTGAAAACTGGAGACAGAAGTTATTATCCAATATAAAATTGGAACAGTTACAAAATATATATAATTTTTAAATAAGTATTAGAAGATTAATACATTTTAGTTGAAATGTACAAAGTTAAATACCTCATTTAAAATGGAATATTCCAAATTCATCAACTGCAATTTTTAATGTTCTAACTTGAGCAATTTTTAATTTTTTTGAATCTTTGCTTGAAAATTTAACTATTGTTGAAATTTTTTTTGTTGTTGAAAATTAATTTTTTTAACTCATAATTGAACTATTCCATTTGTATTTGAAAATTGATCTTTTTTAGTCGGAAATTCAACTATTTGGTTGCTAGTTCAAATTTCGTTCAAAAGTTATATTTTTTTGGCAGAAATTTGGTTAAAAATGTAACTATTTGGTTAAAAATATATTTATTTTGTTGAAAAGCTGTCTTTTTGGTTGAAAATGAAACTAATTTGTTAAAAATTCATTTTTTCAAACTGAAAATTGCAATTTTTGATTGAAAATTATTTTTTGTATTGAAAGCTTATATTTTTGAGTTAAAAATTCTAGTGTATCGTAGAAAGTACTTTTTTTGGCATGAAAATTCAATAATTTGGTAGAAAATTGTTTTTTTCATTTGAAAATTACTTTCTTGAAATGAAAATGTAGCAATTCCATTTTTGGTTCAAAGTTGATCTTTTTTATTTTGAAAATTCAAATATTTGGTTAAAAATTTATGTAATCTGTTAAAAATTCGTCCTTTTTTTGTAGAAAAATAATCTTCTTGCTTTAAAATTCGACATTTTGAATACAATTTTTTTTCTTTCTTGGCTAAAAAATCTTTTTTGGTTGAAAACTCAACTCTTGTTGAAACTTCGTGTTTTCGGATTAAAGATTCAACCATTTTGTGGAAAATTAGAATTTTCTTCATTTCTTAGTTCAAAATTCATCATTTTAGTTAAAGTTTTTTCTTGTTTGTTAAAAAGTAGGGTTTTCAACTAAAAATTGTAATGTTTGGTTGAAAATTAACTTTTTAATTATTAATTCATATTTCCGTATTAAATAATCAACTGCACTGTAGAAAATTCTTCATTAAGGCTTCAAAATTCAACAATTTGGGAGGAAATTCAGTTTTTTAAATTGAAAATTAATTTTTTGAAACGAAAATATAACTATTCGATTTTTGGTTAAAAATTGATGTTCTTAATTCAACAATTCAACTATTTTGTTCAAAAATAATCTTACTCGTTGAAACTTTAAAATTGCGATAGTTAAAAATAAATTTGTTGCTCAGTTACAATTTTTTCGAAAATGTGCAAAAACATGTTTTTTTTATGATTGAGTCATATGCACACATTTTTTAAAAAGTTGAATATGTCGAAACTGAAATTTATTCAGCTCGAACCAAAGAAACATTTCTTTATTTTGCTTTTTTGGAAAAAAATGTTTGTCGTGAATTACGATTTTTGGGATTTCATATCTTTTTTTGCGATTTTCGAACGTTATAAACACCACGAAAAAAATGTTTCCCATGGATAAAAAATAATAAAATGTTTCTTTGGTTCAAGCTGACTCAATTTCAGGTTCAAATCAATCCAAAAAACATGTTTTTGTATATTTTCAAACAATTTTAAATGAGGCATTTTTTTTTTAAATTTAAACAAATTTTTTAATTCTAAATTTAAGAAAGAGAACAGAAGATATTAACCGATTTCAAATTTTTTTCTTTACTTATTTTGGATGCCGACCCACAAATTGTTATCCCTCAGCTCAAACGATTCGATTAATTTTAGCATTATTAGTTCGCTCCAGTGAAGAGTTTAGTTTTAAACTTAGATTGAAAGTATTAATTATAGTAAGGATGAAATGACAAATCTTGGAAAGAAATATTTATGAGAACAATGTTAAACATATCAAAATTGTGTATTTAACTAATTTTATTTTTTCCCGGACTTTTTTATATCACTCTGGATGGATTTCCAACGATCTAAGTATATCCAATTTTTAAAAATAAATCTTTAATGGCAGAAATCATTGAAAAATCATTAAAAATTATTAAAAAATGTAACATTTCTCACGAAAAGTTTGTTTGTTCTTTTCGACATATGAATAAATGTTTAATCTTTCCCTTATTTTCCCCTTTTTCGTGAAAAAACACCCTATTTCCTCTTTTTAGAGCTCCGTTTACGCTGTGATCCCTGTAATATTAAAGATCGCGATATCACAGTAGTATGGTAGATTTTATTGTTGTTGAAAATCTGAAAAAATATATTTTTTTTTTTTTTCATGAAATGGTAGTAATTTCTACAAATATCAATGTGAAAAGGTTGAAAAAATTATTACTACGTTAAAATTGGAAGTTAATTTGAACTAAGATTTTATTACAAATTATTTTTTAAATATTGTTTCAAAAAATGATATTTCGAAAACAATGTATTATCCTACTAAAAAAAAAATTCTTCCAAATAATATAATATTTGAACCTAGGTGGCTTAATCAAGTACGAGCCTAATAATTTTTAGTGTTATAAGAAATTAAAAATATCATAAGCAGAAAATTCCATAGTACAAATAATGTAAACAAAGTCTTTTTTTTATATATAATTCTGCAGAATATTTTTGAATTCTGAAAATTTTGTACAAAACAAAAAAACAGTATTGAAGTATAAAGTAGAGTTATTCACTATGTTCATTTATAATAATTATCTCAACTAATATTATGATAAAAGAGAAAACATTATAAAATAGTTTTCGATAATTTATTTAATTTTGTAAAATGTCAGTGCGCGGTCTGTCTTATAGATTGAGAAGCGAAAATCTGTTGTTTTACTGATAAGCAAGTTATAAGTCGTCCTTCTTTTTTAATTTCAAACGGACCGCCTAAAAAATGTTGCGGAGGGGGCCTACACGTTTCTAGTTGTGCCACTGCACTATACTTACAATTTCAAATAGAGAGGCTAACAATCTCGTGCAGTGCTTATTGCAATGCGAAAAAGCAGATCGAACTCACTTGCAAAAGTCAAACTCACAATTCTTTGCTTACTATGAAAATTAGTTATTCCTACAGTTTACATGTTCAAATGTACTATTTCAAATAGTTATTGAAGCTACTTGTTATAGTAATCTTTCTTTTTACAATTTGAAGTAGTAATGGTGATTTTAGGTTCTGTATATTTTGAGATCACTATCTCATTCAGTATCAAAAACTATTTGAATTGTTTCTTGTACAATGCGAACAAGTAAATTTCAAGTTAACAATACATAAAAGTGAATCTAACTATCTACCTTTTTCCGTGTAATATGACTTTGACAATAATAATTAGATATTGGATATGATCTTTCAGCTTGTTGTTTTATTATTGAATATAAATGTTATGTAGTTATAATATATTGAATACAAATGTTATTTAGTTATAATCTATTGAATATAAATGTTATGTAGTTATAATCTATTCTTTATAATTAGTTATTATTATTATAAAAGTCGCGGGACGTGACAAGAGTACCAAACCTTTCTATCTTTATATTATAATATATATTCTAAAAATTTTAAGGTTTGGCGAGACCATCACAATCCGAAAAAGATGAACCCAAGCTTAACCAAGATGAAGTAAAATCTAGACTTGAATTTAGATTTAATTTGACGCCTCATCTTTTGAAGAAAGAGTGCAACGTTGATTTCGACAGTGCGTGGCGCACTATTGGTGCTGCTCTTGAAAAACTTCAAAAATTTTCCGATGATTTCCAGGCAGAAGCAGCGAAGCACTACAAGATGTATGATTCTAGATTCGAACATCGGGTTCTGGATAACTGTCAGAACAGTGAACCTTTCCAAAAACAAAGAATAAATGCTATTAAAACAGCGCTGCCATGCGCCAAGGAAGAGAGAGTGTCCCACATTATGAAAACCTCTCAATTATATTCTTGCTAAAACTTGTGTGAAATTAAGCCACTGTAAGTTTGTTTAATGTTTTATATTAATTCCGTATTATATTTTCAGAAATAGTCTTTTTTGCCCTGTTAATGTTTTAACAAATGCAATATAAAGTATGAATATAAACAGTATAAAGATAGCCTATTCAGAAACAAGCACTTGGAAAAAAAATTTACTTTCAGCGACCACAAATTACATATTTCTTTATTTTCACTAAAATCAGGTGTTATTTTCTCACCAAAAGGATGACTTTGTGGGATGCCAAATTATTAAAAAATAAATAAAAATTGAAAAATGCACTTTTTTAAAGAGTTTTTCAAACTAGACATTTGTTGAATTATTTCAAGCACTCCTAATTTTCAGTAGTCATACTTTCAAATTGATCTCAATTTATACGATTTTGATCTTTTTGAGGAATAATTATACAAGTATTTGAAGAAGTTTATTTTTAATCCTGCAACTTTTAACGATTTTAAGTTATAGCTAAATAATTTGAAATGTTTCAATCTAAAATTATCAAACACTTTGAAGAAAATGGTAACAGAAAAAAACATCTTTCTTTCTACAATTGTTGGTGCATAACTTTCTTATTTTTGTATCGTAAACGGAAAAATATTCATGATTTTATTCAAGTAATTTTTTATTTTGTAAAGTGTTTTGTAGGCTAAACATCTCTTTCTTTCTCTTTCTGTTTCTGTTTCCTTCGGTCTACTCTAAAACAGTTATCATATGCAAGAAAGTCATTCATCATACGCAAAAAAAGTGAGAAAAAAAATAAAAAAAACGTTTGAAAAAGCTCAGAAGTTTAAATTGTTCAATTCATAATACAAACGCTATAAATTTTGAATTAGAATATTTTTTCATGTGTACCTAAAATTATTCAATTTCAAAAGTAATAGCACTAAATTTAAAATGCGTTGAATTAAAGATATATTTCGAAAAGAGAAATGAAAGCAGTGATCGATTTTCAAAAGAAGTCACTAGAAGAATTCAGTTCTGTTTACCAGTTACCAAAATACATTGGGGAAAAACATTGCCAAGACCCAGGAATCAAAATTGGAAACAAAGCGAATTTAAAACATTTTGATTTTTGTATTTTTATGAGGTTATCTTCATAACTAATGGTTTACTCATTTTCTGAGCATGTGTGAACTTTTTTAACATATACGCTCAAAGAAATGATGTGACAATTTATTTTCAAAATAAACCCAACGTATAAAGATTACTAAAATTTTTATTTTTATTTCTAACTTGTCATTTGAGTTTATTTGTGGTTTAAATTTTCCTTCAAGACTTTAAAAAGCAGTTTTGAATTGAGCCGAGAATGAAAAATGATAAAAATGAAACTATTTGAAGGTTATGTTTTGGAAAGTAAATAATTTATTTTATATTTTATGATTACAATTTTACAATTCTGTGTTTTAATGTTGAAAGCCGAATTCTCAATTTTCACTTTCCTAACTTTTAATTTTACAAATAAAATCGTCATTTTCGCGCTTCAGGGCGAATTATTTTGAACTGGTTGTTTGCTTTGATCATTTAATAATTTTAGCCGAATTGAGTTGATTAACTATTGGCTGATTAAACCGTTTTTGCTATTTGGTAACAATCGATTGGTTGAAGTACACTGAACTAGTTATTTTTATTTTTGATTTTATAAAACAAATAAATATTGTTTAATTTCAATAGTGTTTCATTTTCAGAGCCCAGCAAACAGACCGGAGCAGATAGAAAAGTGGCAAGAGAATCAAAGGACAATATATATGACGACATGGAATGTTTCAAGAATCTAATTATCCGCTGTACTATATACGGGTTTTACTGCGATTTTCCTTGTGTACTACAATAAAGAAATATTGACTATTGTAGGTGAATACTAGTACAGATACTGTTTTATTTATACATTTTTGCAAGACGGGTGCAGCCGCTTGTGTGTTGAATGTATTATTATTATTATAACCAAATTATTTAGCGTGAAATAAAGAGTGATTACTAACAGCAGCCCATTGTCTTATAATTTTATATTTAAGAGTCATGCTACTGTTGTTTCTGAAAGTGATGCAATCCAGCCGCAATTACATCAGGATCAGGGTTCTTAATTTCCAAAAAAAAAAATAATAATAATTTCATTAAACGTCAAGAAACTGTAGCCTAATTATTAAATTCATCTACAAGAAATTGTTTTTATTCTCTTGCAGGCTAATCACTCGAAGATTTAATTTACTCTGAATGGTTGGACTTCGATAGCTCAGCGTTTATATTACGGGGTATCTGATCATTTTATAAATGATGCATGGAAAATGCATTTTTAAACCCTATTTTTTATTCCTACAAATGGCAAACATAATGGACGCGAATAGCTTAAACATTCCATAAGGCACTTAAGGCTTCTAACTTTGAAGAAAAAATACAAGTTGTTACATTAAACAACGCTGCACCTAATACAAAATTCATGACCGAGTTATTCCGTTTGATAGTATTTGATGCTGAAGATCAGCACTTTAGGCGTTATGCACACATTTTAAATTTAGGCGTTCAAGATTTACTCGGCACATTGAAAATTGATGAGACTCGTGATGCAGAAAATGAGAACCATTATGATGAAAACCTAGAACAAGATGGAAATGAAGAAGACGAGTGTGTTGAAGACGATATTGTTGTAGATGAGCTTATTAAAGAGGAAAATTGTTCATAAAATGAAGCTTTGGCTAATAAGTTTCATCTTGTGAAGTTAAGGGAGCTTTTCACAGTTCTGAAATACTTCGAACAGTAGCGAAAAAAGCTGAATAGTGGCTGCAAAATAACTGATGAGAAAATGCATTTTCCTAACATTGATATATCTACAAGGTGAATTTCAACCTACGCGATGATAGATACTGCAATTACGATGCAACGCGCACTAACTCTGTTATGTCATTCAAACGAGCAACTGCAGAAATTCTTTATTTTAGCTCATGAATGGTCACTGCTAACAACAGTTTTCAAATTTCTCTGTTATTTCAAGGAACTGAAGCTTTGAGCGGAGAAAAATATGTAACATTACCCTTGATTGTAATTGTGTTCAATATGCTTGTTGATGGATTAGCTACTGCAATAGATGCTTTAAGAGAAGAGGTTGACATGAGCTCAACAGATCAAAGTATGCTAGAAGCACTAAAAGTATGTTTGGCCAAACTGATGAAGCACTATACAAAAACTAATTGGGGATACTGTGCTGTACTTATTTTTGACCCAAGACACAAACTTGAAACGTATTATGAAACATCCTGGGAAAGGGAAATGGTTGCTAATTCCTTCAAAAAGTTCGAGAAAATTTACAAGACTACGTACTACAAAGCAGAGGTAAATTAAGTTGATTTTCTTAATCTCATCTTCTGAAGTATAATAATGTAAATAATGGACTTAATCTATCCCTTTGTTTCTTTATAAGCGCACTTTGTATCTTGCATTTGTTTATCTATTAGGAAATTCCAGAAAAGGAATCTAAAAGTTGCCCAACATCCACCATCGATTCAGAAAAGTCGAAGGATGATGATGTGTACTAGACAATCAATTTTCGCGGCTTCTTTAAAAATAAAAAGAAGTAGCAGAAGAAGAAAACTGATTCTCAATCTTCTCGTCATGAATGGTGAAAAGAAATTGATCTGTATTTGAATCAAGAATGTGCAGATGAAGACAAGGATATATCGGAATGGTGGCATAGAAACGAAAAATTGTACCCAAACTTATATTTAATGGATCACGATTTGTTCAGCATACAAGCAACGATCCCATCGATATTTGGTTCAAAATGAACGATCATCTTTCTCCTGCTCCTTACGATCTTGATCGGCTTGATCGACATGCATCAGCGATAACTATAACTATAAGTAGTTGAAATAACTTATCGCGAGAAAGTTCTGGACTAGACTTTGAGAAAGTTTCCTTGAAAATTTGAAGAAAATCGGTCGAAAATTGTGGAAATGGCAGCGAGTCACAACATAAGTAACAAAGCAGCAGCGACAAAACAACAACAAAACGCTACAGTGGCTGAGTGCATTGACTTCAACTCGCTGCCATTTCCACAAATTTTGACCCATTTCTTTCAAATTTTTCGGAAAACTTTCTTGAATCCTAGTGAACAATTTTCTCGCGGTAAGTTATTTCAAATAACATTTTTTCGATGACCGTCCCGCTGGTCGAAGTTGGCGAAACATGGTTTTGGTTCGGAATTAATTTGTTATTCAACAGCAATAAACATATTACTTCTTGAAACAAAATGCGTTACTTACAGTCACCGCATATGTATTGATAATACACCATACAAATTTTGAGCATTTTTTAGAAGAAAAATTTGTCGGCTGCTTCAAGGTGAACACCGCCCCCTATGATGTAACGTATCCGTTGGTTAAAGACACATTTTCGGTTTATTCTGCATTTTTTTACGTCTTCAAGGTACGGTAATCTATCACGGATAATTAAAAATATAACAATATCAGACTTCATAGCCCAAAATGCTCTTGAAGGAGCGGAAAGAGGCTGATTTTTCAAAAAAGTGGGGATATAATAGAGGAATACATTTTTTTAAATAATACTCATGTTGATAACATATTCAATTCAATGTGATTTCATGATATTTCATAAGACTTCTTGTCGAACTATGTTGCATTTTCAACCAAAAAAGCTTTTCTACCAAAAGACATCAATTTTTGACCCAAAAAGACGGATTTTCAACCAAATATTTGAGTTTTTATCAAAAAAACTAATTTTTAACAAATCAGTGTCATTGTCAACCAAATAGTTGAACTTTCAAGCGGAAGAGACGTATTTGCAGAAACATAGTTGAAATTTTAAACAAATAGTAACATTTTCAAGTCAAGAAGACGAATTTTTTAAAAGACAGTAGAATTATCGAAAAAATGTTAATTTACAACTAAAGAAGATGACTTGTCGACCATAAAATGTGAATTTTCAATCAAAAAGGACGAATTCTCAATAAAAAAGTTGAATTTTCGAGCAAAAAAAAATGAATTATTAAAATAGTTGAATTTCTAAAAATATAATTAAATTTTCAACAAAATACTTGCGTCTTTAACCATATAGTTTAATTTTCTACTTACAAATATGCATTAACAACCACACTGTTGAGTTTTTAACAACAACAAGAACACAAAAAATGTACCAAAAACAGTTACATTTTCAACACAGTTGAGAATTTTCTTTAAATATTATACTTTTTATAGACGAGTCTATCTGAATTTTACTTGTACTAAGTGAATTTTACTTGGCCGAAGTAAGTGAAAGTCCTGATTATTAGAAAAACTTAAAATTGAAAACATGATTCACTTCTGCCAAAGAAATTCTAATAGGATTAAGTTAACATTGTTTGATGCAAATGGACGACCTATTTGTCACAGAAGAATATTTCTTCAAATCAAAGAAATATTAATTGCAGACTGAAATATACATTTTAAACCAAATGAATGACTTATTTTTGCAAATAAATGAGCAATAAGCAAATGGTATATAGTGTATTGGTATTTTGCTAATTATAATAAACCCCTCTAATAAAAATTGCAGTTACTATTATTATTATACGATTAAGCCATTTCCCTTTCGTTTTAGGCGTGACTTGCTCGGTTGGAAAATAGTAGTGTGTATATGGGCATTCTGCCATTTACTTTACCTTTATACACTTGTTTGGTCAGTCGTTCATCTTTCATTCTTTCAAGATGACCGAACCATCTTAACTGATTTCTTTCCCATGTGTCAACTATTGTCTCTTTTGCACCACATTCTTTAAGGATTGACTCGTTTCGGACTTTGTCCATCAGTGTTTTCCCGCTTATTATGCGCAGAGGTTTCATGCCGATCGCGTTAATTTTACTCCTGTCCTTTTCTCGACAGGTCCATGTTTCGCTACCGTATAGTACAGTCGGTACGAATATAGAATTATGTATGGCCATTTTAGCTTTTTTTGATATGTTTTTATTTGTGAGGATGGATCCTACTCTACCGATAACCTGTCTACCTTTATTTATGCGCCTATCTAACTCCCCATCTATCTTTCCGTCGCTAGTGAATAGACTACCAAGATATACGTACTTGTCAACTTGTTCTAATCTTTCATCATGTAGGACAATGCTGCACATTATTTTCTCACTTTTTCCCTCAAACACCATGAATTTTGTTTTATCTACGTTAATTTTAAGTCCCATGTCCTTCATGCTTGTATTAAGTTTATTCAACATTTTTTGCAAGTCCTCGACTGATTCTGCCATAACAATCTTGTCATCTGCGAAAGCTAACCCACGTACCTTGACTGTTTGGTCCTATATCTTCACCTCCTTATAGTTCTTTAAAAGAGTCTTTTAAAGCGTCTACTATCCCGTCTATATCATATAGCATTTCACCTTTGCTGTTTCTCATGCTGGGAAACTCTGTACTTTTATTTTCCTTCAACTGTTTATATAATAGTTTCATAACTCCTTCAAAGCTGTTTTGTATTTTCCTCTCTTCTTTTGTTCTGATTTTTTCTTTACTCTCTTTGACTAGTCGTTTAACTTTCCTCTTTTTGTGTCTGTAATCATTTTCAAGTCTATCCTCTATCCTCATAGTCTATCCTCATCGCTAAGACCTGCAATGTGCAACGTTCTTTCGTGCGCTTCTTTCTTTTCTTTTCTTTTTGGGCTGCCTCAATTTCATCATTCCACCATGCATCACCAGATTTTCTTCCTACAACCGCCGTACCACATACTTCGGTCGCAGTTTTAACGATGATATCCCGTAGGAAAGTCCACATGCCCTCTGTATCTTTATTGTATAATAGCCCCTTCCAAACTGTCTCATCTATACGTTCGTTTAACGTATTTTGAAAGGCTATTCGCACTTCCGGTTTCTGTAAATTTTCAATCTTTATTCGCGTTTGTTTTGTTTTTGTTGTTTTCTTTCTTCTCCATCCCCGCCCTAAATTTATTTTGGAGACTAAGAGGTAATGGTCAGTATTGCATTCGGAACCCCTCATGACTCTTGTATCGTTCACTAGTTCTCTTAGTCTTCCATCCGCAATAACAAAGTCAATTATACTGTGGCTATTTCCATTACGCCAGGTGTACATGTGGATCATTTTATGTCTAAACCAAGTATTTGTTTGCCCTTTTCTAAGCATAAGCTAACTAATTTTTCCGCGTTATAATTTTTTCTTGTTGGATCCCCAAATTTCCCTAGCAGCCTTTCTGTATCTGTATCCTGACGTTTGGCACCGACCCATCCGTTCATATGTCCTAGCAGAATTATTCTTTCACCTTGATCGCAAATACTTATTGTATCATTTAAAGTGTCCCCGAAGGCATCTTTGACTTCTCTCGGGTTACTATCAACTGGGGCGTAGCACGATATGATGAATAATCTTCTGATTCCTACCTTCATTCTAGCCCACAACAATATGTCCACTTTTCAGATTACACTTGAGTTACGGGGTATAATTAAATTGAAAAACTATACGCGGTTGAAAAAAATCCTGTATGACATTTTTTGTACAAAGATGCACAGTTGAAAGGAAAAATGATCAGAATCTTAGAATTTTATATTTGGTTTCTTTCACAGTTTGAGAAACACGTCCTACTTCTTCAAAAACTGACCCAAGACTAATTTTGTTTTCTTTCGAGGGACAAAAAGATGCCATGTGTAGCAAGTTCGCTTCAAATTTCGTCGCCTTTCGAATTTAAGTGTTCGAAAAATTGAGTATTTGAAGAATATTCTCATATGCTCTCGATAACGTAAAAAATCTCTGAAATACTGTGTAATTCTTGGTTTATGAAATTCTTTGAAAAAAAAAAACGTTTAAACATTGTTATAAGAATTCAGTGAAAATCATCAAAATTAATCCCTGGAAAAAGCCCTAACATGTCAGAAATTCTCAGAAAAACAATTTTTCGAAGTTCCGTTGAAACTATTAAAACCAGACGAAAATTTTCTCAATTAATCCCTCGAAGCTCTCATTATAGTATTTTTAAATTTTACCC